>JAQGAB010000828.1:0-21424 GCA_034696565.1 Isotomurus graminis | reverse complement strand
TTTACGGTTTACGGTAAGTGTTCAAATGGACTTATTTCTGTGCAATTTATCCCTCTGAAGGTGTTACTTCCACCGAGAAAATAAATTGCTTCGTGTTCCATTATCATTTATACTTTGTGTACCTGTGGGTTTTCCATCTAACGAGTATCATTAGTCGTCCAGTGCCTCTAATAATGTTACCTCATCCAGTGAAGGATTCCCAAAGCTAATCTATCTTCACGTATTTTTGTATTCCATGTTTTTGGCGTGCAGAAGTGGATCCAAGTGTGGTAACCGCAACACCGAAATCCCACGGTGGTAAAGGAGTAGCAATCTATGGTCAGGTAAGTGAGAGCCAGAGTAGCCTCAAGTGTCCTCTAAATTTTAATTAAACAAATCTCATCAAATCACTTAACTCACTCATTGGGGAGAAATGTGTGAAAGTGAATGCATATCCGGGACAAGAAACAAACGCTTTAACTTAATGTTTGACAGGTTCAACCTGAACATAAAGCTTACGAGGACTTGTGCCCAACACCACCACCTTGTGCAGAGTGTCCTCCAACCAAGGACACAGGGAAGTGCGTCTCCGGAGGTTTTGCTTTATTGGATATGGTTGGTTGGGAAATCTTACCCTTGGGGAATCTAAGTACCCCGTCTCCAACTAATCGGACCCAAGGTTCAATTTAACTTTATTACTCTCTTATTTCTCTTCCTCCTTCTCAATTTACTTTCATCATCAACCTCAAGAAAGCTCAAAGTCTCCAGTCTCAAGTCTCATAGGATTCTTCATCAACCTCACTTCACACTTCCACTAGCATCAACCTTCCTAGCCCAACTTTTCATTTACACTGTAGATTGTACACATACAACTTACAGAATCTTCCTCCTTTCACCACCTCTTCCTGTTCAACACAGATTTAGCAATAATAATCTCGTAAAATCGTTGATAATCCTACATTGACAAGAGACATATTTCAATTCAGCCCTCAGGTTCTTCCCAGTTTATATAGTGTCCTTTTGTAATCCTAGAGAATCACTCAGCCTAAAGCACACTTGAATTTATTCCTCTACAGATGTAATAACATTCAACCACCGGCTAAAATTAATGCCCGGCCAAGTTAATGTTTTTCTTTCAGTGAAAGTAGGAAAGTACAACAATAGGTGAAGTTGAATAATGTTTGCTTGTGTGCCTACAGTCACACAGCTTTCCACTTTGTACACTAAACTCCCACACTACTTTCTGCCTTTGTGTGTGGATTTTGATACGGACGAATTCTTTATTGGTTCTGTTCAAACTTGCATTAGTTTCATGTGCTTTCAGCATTTAAATTATTTAAACACTCACAAGTTTTTGTCATCATCAACCAAAACTACCCTGCGACTTTGAAAGATTTACCTCTCTGTGAGTTCTAATCATATTAACCTCATACCCACGAATCACTGAGCATTTTAGTAATTCCATCCATGGAAGAGTGACAGAGTGAAGTGAACTGTGTAGAACTCCATCTCACATACACAATTTCGCATCCTTCCTTTCACCACAAATGACAGCTTGGAAAATTAATAACTGTGTGGATATACAAGTGGGAAATTGATGTTGACGTCCACGTGTCTGGGCACCTGAGTGAAGGAGTATATGTGTCCGGGTGTTATTTTGGGATAACACAGAAATGAGGTTGACGGTAGACCTAAAATAATTTACAAGATGCGAGAAATACCTGGAAATTTCTCATTTATGAGCTTTCTCGAGTCCCACTCCACGTAGAGGTCGGTAACCAGAAAGGGAGACTAATTAAACGTGAGATGTTGTTTGTTTGACGACAGACTGTGTCCTGTCAGCCGTGGGAAAGCCCGTGTTCAACCGGTTTACCAACTCCACTAGTCATGCAGGATGTTGGATGAGAGACCCTGTAGGACTGGGAGTGTTTGCTGATAAGTACTGGGTCACCAAGATGGACGATCCTAACCATCTCTACGAGTTTGTGAATAAGACTGCGTATACCAGAGACAAGTTCAGCCGGACTTACTTTCTTCCGTTTCCGTTCAAGGTGAGTTAATACTTTAGTAATTCCATGCTTAAGGCGTTATTCGGTCTTGTGTATTTGTTTCCTCCTTTTGTCTTCCGTGTAATAATCCTATTTTCGTACAAGAGACGACAACTTAAATATCTGCTACGCTCACGCATAGTCTTCCAAAGATTTGTGACGTGTAATAAATTGATGCAACGATAAGAGTCTCCATTGAGTCGAGAGTTGAGCCAGGAATTGCCAATTGACCAACCATTAGCATTTGCAACACGCCACAAAGCTCATGAATATCCGAAAGAATGTCATGTGGCCAAGTCTCACTACAGATACATTTAATTTAATCTCAAGATTTATGTACGTGGAATATTATACGGTTGATCTGTTGTTGGGTTTGTGGTTTCTATTATTCCATTGGAATTTGGAATTCATGTGTATGAAATTAAATTCCGCCAGATTATTGTCTCGTTAATATATAACTGTGTAGGCCACAAGAACCGTCATAGCCATGTGTGTGTGTTTGTTTCATAATTGAATTGAATACACACATGGCCAGAGACATTTCCAGCCAAGAGAACAAACAGATTTTGTTTAGAGAAAGAACTCAGAATGTGTAGAGTTATCACCGAGTCGTGAGAAGATGTTCAATGAATGCAATTTAATTTGTGCTGGATCACTTGAAAAGCACAGTTGGGGATGCGTTCACATCTATTATCCGGGATAGAACTCTGGTTGAATGATCTTTGGAGAAAGAAGGAAGGAAGGGGAAGGAAGTTAGAGAGCGAGAGATTGAGACAGACCCTTCGCATGATGCGTTGAATGAAAAATACAAGAGCCATGCAAATATAATAAAATTCGCAGTAGTCTGGAAGTGTATAGGGAGATAGACAGAGAGAGTATTTAAGGACTGCACAACTGGTGAGGGATCCAAGAGTGCAGTCAGCTAGTCAGCAGTTGTATAGGGTGACATGAAACAGTCTTTATTGCTTTGAGAGACTGAGGTTCATTTTATATGGGGAAGCAACAACTTTCCCCACACATTTATTACAGAGATAGGAGAAAAGACTCCAAAGAGACTTGTGTAAAAGTACCTCAGGCATCACAATTGGAGATGCACACAAAAGAGAAAGTTAATAACACTACTACGCGGAGGTTGAGTCATGTTTCCACTAGGGAAAAAGATGTGAATGTACATGTTTAAATGTCTTATTAGCTTAGGTTTTACGGGATTCTGTGTGATTGTGTGTACTCAGTAAGTAATGTTGCACTAGCACATTGAAACGGATGGGCAGATGCATTCATACCGACGTGAAATGCACACACATGTCACACGCTATGCTTATTTTATGCGTATAGAATTTCTAAAGCTTCTTTCCTTTCTCACAAAGTCCTCTGCACAATTCCAATTCCACATGTGAAATGGGTCTCCCACCTACCATCGCGACTTCCGTTGCACAATATCCTAAATCTCCATATATTCATTTTTCTCATCCTCTTTCCTTCACTCTGTATGGATGTAAATGAACTCACATATATTGCATTCTATGCTCCGTGCAAGCATCTATATGGAGATTCAAAGTCCCCATTGAACTATTTCATCATCTCTCTACAATACCTACAAGCTTTCTCCATTATTGCATCCCCATAAGGAGAGACAGAGGAGGTTAGGCATTTCCATATGAGAACAATAGGAATTTGGGATGTATTTCGAAATGTCCGTATATCACACGGATATTCAGTATATTGCCCATTTCTTCATTTCCTATTATTACACACTCAGTGGAACAATTTGACAAGTGGAAGAATAGGAAGTAATCATGCGTCCACAGGATTTTGAACCCAAAGTGCGTTTCTCTTATTATGAGTGGACAATATTTCACAAAATATAAACTTGTATTTCCACCCTCCAAACTTTCTCCACTTGACTGGAGGTTACTCGAGTGCACTTTTCATACGCAAATAACTGAAAACACACGGAGTACAAAGGCAAAACCCCAAAGAAGAATGGGAAAAGACCATTTCAAATTGCCATCGCCATCGTCATCAGGTTGACTTAACGATCTCTCGTTATACTATACTCCGAGGAGAACACTGACTACTGCAGTCACTAGTTGGCCCGTAAATTCCCCCCGTGCTTTTGAGGTTCAACTACTTCCAACTTTAATCTTTCTTCGTTCCCATATGTTTTTATTTATTCACTGGAATGTGACACATTTCTCCATCTGAATGTTGGCCCTCCAAAATGAAATGGCTCTATGAAAAATTTTCATCATCTTGTCCTCGGGTTTGGGTTGCGGTAACGCACACAGTTTCACAGTATTTTAACGTTCAATTTCCTAAATTTAGTGTTACTGTCTCACTTAATTTTACTTTATTGTTCTGATAAAGTTACCCGAGATAAACGTCCATCTGGTGCCTGCTAAAGTTTCGCTCGTGATATGGTGGATGGCATGAAGTGTTGGTTGTTGGGTTGGTCGTAAACCTTGCAAAAATCGTATTTATTTGATGTATTCTCCCTGAAGGAATACTCCTTTCTCTTCTGATAGAGTACATGATTCCTCACTCACAAAATTGAATCCAGGATGACTTTGACTGACTCCCTTTCTTACTTTTTTTCTCGGCTATTTTTGGTGCTCATACAAAATACAAATCACTCTAACCACATCGCTAAACATGGTCAATACCCTTCATTTACACTTTCCTATACAAAAGACACAGAAATTGTGTATTGGTCCCTCAGCGGTATTTGAAAATGAAGTACTGTCTACAAAAACTTCGTTATAAAGTTCGCCTGAATTTTTGACAGAGATCATTTTGGTACTTACAGATGAATACTTTCCAACACAAAAGAGTTTTTCCATGTTAAATGATATCTTCTTCTTTTACAACTATACAAGAGCATGAAAACTATATGACTCGATTACAAGTGTCCAATTTCCGTCCACGTAGGCATCTCTGGTGAGTGTGAGCACACACACCGAAGGGAAAACACGGAGCGGAAATAACCTTTTTGTGAACCGGTGGAACTAAAGATCCACTTGGTGAAGTAGAAGAATCGGTCCTTCGGGTGAATGACGACCGTTTGATTGACACAAGTAGAAGTGAAATGCTTTATAATAAACCTTTCTCTTGTCAAAGTGCAGGAGGAATGAAAGGAAAAACGCGTTTCCCCGTCTTCCCTGAGATGCAAAGTGAAATAGGGCTTGACAATATTGATTGTGAAGGAATTGGTGTGTAGATGTGAAGGTACTCATTTGTATATGTGAGGTTTATTCTGTTGGGGTAATGAGGTTGTCGTCTTTGGAGGGAGTAATGTGCTCTATTCTTTTGTGTGTAGTTTTAAGAAGTTGTCCAGTACCTTTTATGTTAATTAATTGTCTAGACAGTTGTTTCTTCTACTATTTTCTTGTACGCCCACCGAGGTATCTTTTTCTATTTGACTGCTTGTAGCAGTCGACTTCCATTTTGACCATTGTCGAGTGAACACATCTTTGTGACATTTATTTGGAGTCCTAATACAGAGATTGTGAGTGTTAATAATACCCGTCTTATTTCGTATTATTTTATTTCATATGGAGTCAGATTAGAGTTTTAATTGCCAGGAGAATTAGTTGGCAGCGATTTGATCGCACCATTCTTTAGTCTTCTCGGCATTTTATCATCAGGAGTAATAAGTCCGCAGTTAGGTCTACAAAGCCATTTAGAAAGAAAAACGTCAGGGACTTTTAGGTGAACGGTCATATCGGCTAGAGCGACCCACTTCACAACAGATTGAGTGTTTTGAAACAACGCCGATATAGTTGATGATCTCACACTCGCCTTTGGGTATGCTGACATTGCGAATTTTCTGCACAAAATGATACCCCGCACTAAAAATAGATTGCATCCTGAGATAAGAGACCTAGTGTCCCTTACACGTTTCCATATCGAGTCCCTTTGAATCTAAAAGTACTTACCTATCTCTCTTCTGTTAGTCTCTTTTGAAAAATACTTTCTAAAAAGAAATTACGTCTCACTTTCACAAGACTTTTCCTCTTGAATTTGTTTTCCCTTGTGTGCTTTACAGCTCTGATAAACAGCTAAATAGCTGTGTCATGCATATTTTACGGTTCGTTTAACGGAATTTAATATCTTATCCTTTGTCTATGGAGGTATACCTTTCTCTGTGTTTTCGGATACCTCAATACTCACGGAGAAAGTTTTACGGGAAAACCGTTCTGCTAGAAGACTTGCAAGGTTATGGGAAATGGATTCCTCTTCTTACGGGTAGTCTAAATTCAATTTGCATAAAGTGCTCTCGCCCTCTTCAAGACATTAGGTTTTATACACACACGCGTTACCCGAGTATTAGGGACTACTGAAGCTAGTGGATCATGTTAAAAAGATTTCCTTTCACTACTGAACCCAATACCACTCCGATGTGTGTGCATCTTGTCTTCTTAAGGCAAAATGTAGAACACATCTATTGTCTTAAGGTAAAGAGAGTTATTTGTACCCGAGACGGATTTTCTTGGTGCTATGAAGCCAAGTCACTCTATGCATTGTAAAAGGTTCTCCTTCGGCTTTAAGTAACAGGATTGAGGTTGACATTTTACGCTTAGTAGAAGCTTTCGAAATGGTAAACAGGTGAAACTAAACCCTGTCTCGTATCCAAGTAAAAGGCTTGTAAGTACCTGAAAGACCCGAAGTCCATGAGAATGGAAATCTCTGTACGTCTGGAAGCCTAGAAGAGTAAAGTCGGTCATAATTCGTAACTGCATGCATGTCGGAGACACCTTAGCTTACCTATACTCACTCAGGCAAGGGGATAAAGTACAAGGAAACGATTTTATTACACGTCATTTACATGTTATGTGACAAAAATACTGACAAGCCCATGATGAGAATTTTCTACAGTAAAAATTCAATTTGAGGGAGTCGCTCATACTCGCGGTGATTTTAGTGTAGTTTAAAGAAATGGAAAGTGGAGAAAGCACACAAACCCAGATTGGTCTGAAGGTTTTATGCGAGTGAGTAACATGGTGCCTAGTCTCCGTCTACTTTGCTCCAAGCAAAACAAGATTTAAACGAAAGACTGAGTGTATTTTTAAGACTCTCACACATCCTATTTATCTAAGAAAAAAGTTATATATGCCTTGTTTAACAACATACTAAGGAGTTGACTTTTATCAAATGACTAAACTTCATTTTGACTGCAATCTCATTCGTGAATATGGAGGCAATTTAAGGTTTAATATCAGCCAATTTGATTCGAGCAGATGTTTCTACTTTTTCTGTACACTTTGGTGTAGTTATACTGAATATATACTGTCCACTCAATCTCCATGCTGTGTGCGTGTACGAGAGAAAGTGCATTTTTCAAAGATTCTGTATTTCCACAACTTTCACATATAGCAGAGTCTGAATTGGAGGAGGAAAAATGGGGAAACGAGATCAAATACTGAGTGGGAGACAACTGGATATGTGTTTGTGTCCGTGAAAAGGAAAATAACTCCTTGTTTTCTGTCAACATGAAGGAGATAAAAGCATGACAAAGTTAATTACGAGAAAAGGACTTGAGAGAGACTGTGAAGAGATTCCGGGATGGAAACTGAGAGGGAGGAGGAGATGATATCTGTCTTTCGTGTTCCAAAGTTCCAAGTGTTCCCATCACACAAACTATGTCTTCTCTGTCTTGGGAGAAAGTGGGTGGGACACACACACACATATACACATAATAATACTTCTACAGCATTCTGAACATCTCAACTCATACAGCGAGTTCATTAGGAAGTCCCCACCAACAGAATCTGTGTCTCACATCACACACACTTTTTCCTTCTTTTATTTTCTATTTCTCTCTGTCATTTCTCCTGAGTGAATGAAATAAGAAACACTGAAAATAAGACAAAAATTCAACAAGGGAATAGAGACTGCCTGGTGTGATGAGAATTTCCTGAGACAAAACCGTTGCAGCAGTAGACACAATCTACTGGTAGGGATGCTCCGTAATCAGTTTTGTAGTTTTGTGTTGACTCTATACATCTAAAAGTATACTAGAAATGCAGCAGAAGACTTCCAGCCTCTCGGTGTTTTATTTGTGTGACAGAAATCGCATTTCAGATACAAAAACACGCCATGGGATGTGTGATAATAAAAGTAATAGGTGAAAGTAATATTCTGTCTGTGTGTCTCGTGCCTCTTCTTGACTTCTGTGGCTTATTTGTTTCGCTAGAAAACTTCCGAGACAACATACGAAATAAGAAGTGTGTATTCATTCCTTGTAAATGTTTGGGTTGTTGTTGTACGTCATCTTTAGCTTGTAGAATTGGTTCATTTTACAATCTCTTTCACTTGTTAGTTAAGTCAATATTTACTTTGAAATCTTGTGGATTCTAAATTCTAAGACTTAAGTAAATAAGAAACAGGGTAAAAACTAGTAGTACCTGTTTTTATTTGGCAGAGTTCTTCCCTTGCATATTTATCTCAAGTACCAGGAGGAGTCCCGGAGAGTCTTAATCGCATGTAATTAATCCATTGTTATTTAAAATTTATACCATTTCGAGTGGACCCCTTGAGCCCTCTACGTCTTAAGTGTTTCTTCCGGTAAAGCTCTTAGGATCCTACAAGACAATTCTATCAATTACTATACAGACAGAATAGGTTCTTTCGGGAAGTCTCTCTCCATCTCGTTAGATTCATGAAGAAAGAATATCCCTAAAAAGTAAAAGTGGAAAGAAACATAACACTAAACTTCTTCCTTGAAGGGAAACACAATGCCTTTTTTAGCGAAAGCTTGATGAAAAATTTGCTCGTAATTCTACAGGGTAATTTCCATGTTGTACACAATGGGTCTTTCTTCTACGTTACCGAGTCCAAAGAAGGGAATCCAAGGATTGTACGACTTGATCTTGTCACCGGGAAATCTAATGGAGGTATGTACATATTCATTAGTCTTTCAAGCTCTTATTTAACCCTAGTTTCTCTCTCGATTCCTTCCATGCTTCGTTTAACCCTTCCCGTACTACTTACTAGTCCTAAATACTAGTTTGCAATTCCTTGCGAAATAAATGTAAATGCAAAAGCTGACTCAAATGTTGAAACTCATTTGCAGATTTGGAGCTGCCTTATGCGTCCTTCTCAGCGAATACTTTGTACATGAACTCAGAGTCTTATGTGGACTTGGCCACGGATGAAAATGGACTTTGGGCTATTCACAGTCTTGAAGGGTCCAATAATACTGCTATTGTTAAGGTGAGTACAGATTTGCACACTCGCGTACACAAACAGCGATGAATCTTCCTATAATTAATTTTCGTCCCCACGATATCTTCTTATAATAAATTTTCGTACCCACGATAATTTAACTTGTGGAAACTATTCACTTCAAATAAAAAATCATTTTGATTTTCAGATTCACGTGGACCCAGAGAACATGATGATTTTATACGGTTGGAATTCGTCAATTAGTCATACATACGCTGGGGACATGTTCATCATTTGTGGAGTTTTGTATGCAGTAGACAGCGTGGTTGAACGGGATACGAAGATTCGGTGAGAGATCATTTGTATTCATCGCTACCTACGCCCTTTAGTTGTAGACTCACTGACATAATACATCTCTCTCTCTTCTTTCACCATTTTTCCACGTGAAAACTGAGAAGAGTTTTATTGCATTAGAGTTATCATCTTACACGTGCAGCTGCACTTTAAGTTACTCTGACAGAGAAAAGACGTTACACATTATCACCCGTTGGGGAACTTACTTAAACGAGAGAACTTAATATATAACGTCTCAAGCATTAATTAAGTCTTGAGTATCTCCCCAATCTCAAGTGACTCTCTCTCTTACTACTACCCTGGCTTCTTTGTAAATGAAATAGCAATTTGAGCCCCTCTACCTTCAATCTGACACTTTGTCCACAATTAATTCACTCAGCCCCACAAGAAGATTAGAACATTCATTTTGTCAAGTGTTCCATTTGTTCCGTGCAATCAAACTAGAAATTCTTACATACAGCACACAGGATAATGACCAATTTCTTAACTTCCGGGATAATTAAATGACTGGAGGTGAAAGCGAATTCAAGGGGAAAGTTGGTACATAGTGTAGGAGGAAAATAGTGTAATCCAATTTAGTAACCAGAATATTAAGCCTTTTTATGAACTGTACCCAATATGTTCCACTCCATCACATTCAACCAGAAGCTCAGTGAGGAATAAAACATGGTCTAATATTTTTTCGTATCTGTAGACTCGCTCTGGATCTCTACCGTCGGAAACTCCTGAAGGTGGACTTAGGTTTTAGCAACCCATTCCGTCTCACATCTATGGTATCCTACAATCCTAGAACAAAAGAGTTATTAACGTGGGACAGAGGAAATCAACTTATTTATCCTGTCAAATATACGGACATCGGATATGGACGGGAGAAGGAAGAAAAAACCGAAGAAGTCTTTGGGATTCCTGTTACACATCCTCCGGTGAATTATAATAATAACCAGTAGAAGCTGCTCTGTACATTTATATTGCTACTGCTCTACTATCTCTATGTTGTCTCTCTCAACTTTTGTGTTGTATACAGATACACATCCATATGCATTATTCTTACTTATAAACTTACTATACACAGACTTTAATTGAAACAAGATTATTGCTGCATAAGGACTACAACTATTCGATCGATGAAGCAAATCTCATGATTGTTATAAATAATAATCCAATAGATTCCCCCGTGAAACAAGGGAACCCTAATAATGTTACCAGAATAGCTGACTTGTACACTAATTTAGACTGAAGCAGAATCATGCTGTGTCTGCTACTCTCACATCTTTCACCCTTCTTCTATACATTTATATACACGTGTATTAAACAAATTTTTCCATTTTCCAACAGAGAGAGAGAGATACCAAATTTTGTATTACTTTGTATCGAATAATCTCATTACACTTGTGTAAGAATAGACTCTACAGTCAGTCTACACAACTATACTTTAATATTGGAAGAGAATCCAGTATTACACAGTCTATTTTCTGTCTTGAATAAACTCACTAATATTACAGTATCTTGTCTGGTGTTTTAAAATAAAATTGAGGAGTATTCTATCCTATCTTTTTGTACAAGTAAACACGAATATGATATTAATTATGTGTAGTGTACAGGTGACAGGGGAGTTGATTAAGGAGCATATTAATATTATACGAATTTGCTATTGTTTTAAAAAATATTCTGTGTTGCTAATTCTGTAATTATGACGGAAGTTCATTAACATTTCGGAAAAATAAAAGAATTTCTGTAATTCACGTTTCAATTCTGAAGCAATTTATTTAATGAATTTAAATAAATGCAGACAACGAGGCTAGACGATCTAATAAACCGTAGTTTTATTTTTGCCTCGATATCAAACCTCTCGTACTTTAAATTATACAAAAACCATCCTACTCAATTTCTGCCTGCTGCTGGCATCACCATGTCGTGCAAATCTAAGATGATTAATGGAGATGCGATTCGTTTGACAGGTTCAGATAGGAAATAGGAATGCTTCCGTCCCCAGAGACACATGGACTCGTGTATATCTCTCCTATCTGATATACATGTGAAAGACAATTACAAAATATATAATGCACAGCCAGAAGAACAAGTCGAACACATTTGAAACAGAAAGGCATATGAATCATAACTTCCTGTAGGTGTCAACTGTCATGCACACCAGAATTCGTGTACATCTATTAATAGTTATTTGTTCTAAACTTATTTTTCCTTGTGGAACACACTTCTACAGACTAACAAGATTTTAAGACTCTCAGACAAAAAGGGGTTTAATTTCATTTCACGAGAGGTTCATAATGGACACACTTGTTCTGAACGAAGGTGAAAGTTCAGTGAGACTACTTGAAACCTCAGAACAGGAAGAGACACAAGAACTTCAAGAAGAAATATCTACAGAAGCAGTCTTGGTTTCGCCAAATCTGGTAGATACGTCCATTCATATTTAATGAATACCAACCTAGTAAAAAGCATGATAGGTTTTCTTGACGCGATAATAGGACTTTTGGTATTGATTCATTATTTCCTCTAAAGGTGTTAGACATCCTGGCAACTTTCCGTTCTCACGGAACAACGAAAACTCCAGCGAGACTTCCACTGCACCGTCTGGTTGGAATAACATGTACCTCTGACTTCTACGAAAGTCAAGACTGGACGAACATTCCTCCAAACTACACTCAACTTCAACTGGAACTCCTCTCAGAGGCAGACATAGAAGGTGTGTTGCACCTAAGAAACTCATTACCCTGGACAAATGTATGCCTTCTGGAAGAAACGTACATAAATTACCGTAATTTCCCACGATTTGCTTCACAACTAGGGCCACAAATTCAGGTCCTTAAACTTGACAAATTCTTCGGAAGTATTCCTGAGATTTCCTTCATTTCATGTTGTACCTCATTAAAGTTCCTGACTATATTGGAACTGGATGTGCGTGGGAGTCCAAGAATGCTAATGCCTTCAGAGTTTCCTAACCTGAGCAAAACATTTGGAGGAGTTAAGACCTTGTTCATCAAATCCATATTGTTTAATGTGCCGAGACAATGTGAATTCTTTAAGAATTTCCTCCTCCGGTTTCCTAAACTGGAGAGCGTTTATATTCCAACTCCCCATGGACCCAAAGACATACAATTGGAAATTGTCAAAACCGTCCAGTCCAAATATTTAATCAAACCCATTGTGGACTACTTGAATGAAAGACATAACAACATGGCTCTCCCGATTAATCCAATTAGACGAACTGTGGACGCTTCTGGAGTGTTTTCAAACGCCTTTCCTGAGTTGGCATTGGCTTGTGCCAAAAACGGAGCTTTCTTGACCAACGTCAATGAGAAGCAGTTACAAAGCCTCTTTCTAACTCAAGACACAGTCCTAAGTAAAATTCTGGCAATTACCGAAACCCTAAGTGATCGAAGGTCTCTGGCAAAGTGGATCAATCTAAGGGAGATATCATTACGAACTTCGGGGTGTGAAATACGAACTGAAACCCCGCATGGAGTGCTGGACAGAAATGTTACGTTCCCTCAGCTAAAGTGTATTCATTTGGTATTCGACTCAGACTCAAAGATCGACCCGGAGTTTAAGAGTTTAAAAAAGTTGTTGTATCTTTTGTTCGGATCGACTAAACCAAGACTTGGGGTGAATGAGTTAAGTTTGATTTGGCCATCCTTTGGTCATAACACTCCTTCGGATGTTATCTCCCCAAATCAGATTGTCGCTAGTTTACCAAATCTTCACAAGTTCCATGTGAAGAATTGGAAAGCTTGGGATGAAGATTTGATTGTGATTATACAAGGAATGAAGAAACTTGTGCATTTGGCTGTTGAAGATTGTCCAATGTTTACTGAGCTTGGGTTTTTAGGAATGGATCCAACAAATCCAATTATTCTCCAGTGCAAAGGTGGCAAGTCATTTTATGTGTGTCTATTTATAATTAATTAATTATGCCAACTACAATAAAGTATGGTTTCTTACACAGATTTGAAGGTGCTGGAGATTGTTAATCGAAATGGGTCGGGATCAATTACAGACACAAGTTTCATAGATGCTTTTAGAAACTTGAGACTCCGGGTCTTCCTCTTCGATACCATTCCTAACCTTGTAAGAATGTAATATTTCTAACATTAATATTGTGGTACGTGAGATTAAGACATTAATAATTTGCATCAGGTTACAAAACTTGGATATGAAAGTCTGAAGAACAGTCCTCTCAGTGATACACTTGAAATATTCCCTGAACCAAGATCTCTTCCTAAGGATTTGACTCGCACAATGTTCCTAGAGCTTCGCAATGCACTAAATAAATTTCAAGCAAGTTAAATGAATTCCTTCAATATCCATTGATGTAATTTGTTCAATAAACTATGAATCACACTTGTGATTGTCGTGTTTGTCAAAAAAATGGTTTCCACATAATTTTATTGACATGTAAAACCAACAGGCACTATCAATTTAACCCTCAAATAGATTTATTTATTCCAAGAAAACCAAACTGTTTTGAGTAATCAACAAATGTTCCATCCTGAAATATATTAATCACGAAAGTCAACACGACATGAAACATTTACTTTTCCCTTGAATTTCAATGAGACAGTTCCTTCAACAAACAGGCTTCCACGAAAACATCTGGTTGTGGTTGGAAGAGTAAATACATCTACAGATTAATTAGAATTTAATTATTTATTACTTGCTGCGATTACTAATTATTCTGGGAAAATATATTTACTAACGAGCACAGAGATAAAAATTGAGTATATAATCCTAACCCCTCAGCACGATTATTCACTTAATCATCCCACGGTAATTGAGTGAGAACTGACTTCCAACGTAAGTTCGAAGAGAGACGATTTTAAGTTTCCAGGTTTTTAATAATTTTACTTGAATTTCAGCTTCATCAAAATGCACTCGATGAATATTTTCGCATCATTGCTGCTAGTCGCTGTGCTGGTGACTGGAGAAGACATCCAAGTAATTAATCGATGTGGCTTCCGGATATTTGTGAAGAACGAAGGAGGAGATACTGGAAGCTTTAACTTGGAAAGTGGAGGTTCCAGAACTTTTCATGTGAGAGTTGGTGACTCTAGGCCAAGAGTTTGGGCTCACAAAGGTTGTGACCAAAATGGGAATGGATGTGAGACTACCGAAGGTTATGTGAGTCTCGCAGAAATGCACTGGGACAATAGTAGGAAGACTTGGTATGACATTAGTCAAGTGGACGGATTCAACCTTCCAATTACCATGCAACCATACAATCCTAACGCTGGGGGACGGTGTGAGACAGTCGGGTGCAACTACAACCTGGGCAATTGCCCTCAAGAATCCCGTGTCATGAAGCAAGGAAGAGTTGTGGCTTGCAAGAACATTAACAGAGATGCAATTACTAATTACTCAAGAAGTATGAAACAAGCTTGTCCTAATGCGTATTCTTGGTCCAAAGACGATAGAGCTGGAATGAGGGATTGTATTAATGGAAACGGTGGACTTAAGGTTATCTTCTGTTGATTCTTCCAGTCCACACGAAGTTTAACACTAAAAACTAAATTGATCCTGTAACTTCAATATGACAATAGCTTTTGTTTTATTCACTCGAACATGGTATACAAAATCCTAATTGCTAAAATATCATTCGTTGGCAGTTTTTGGGACAAATTGCATTTAAATAAACAGTTCTTTAATTATTAATATCACCTAACTCTCCAGAATTTGATAGAGATCAGAGTGAACAAAGTCATGAAGGCAAATAGCATTCCAAAGCATTGCAACACTTTTGGATGGGTAATAGGCCATCCTCGAAATAACACGGATCTTGCTGCGCTCATTGCCCAGTTCAATGGTAGACAGTATAGGATGTTATGTAGGATTTTTCCTGCACCTTCCAGAGGCCAAATGAGACCTGAGTACAATTAAGAAGCATATAAAGATCTAACATGTACAGACAAACATACTTTAATCTCCTTGGAGTGACCCAAAGCCCACCTGTTGTTGGGAAGTTTAGCAAGAAGGCCGCAAGAAGGAGGACAATCCCTTCTAACTCGTCCTCACATATGGGAGAGATTGAGAAACCTATAAATAGTTCCCCAATTGCATTAATGAATACACCAATGGTTTATTAGTTCTAAGGTCCAGAAACTTACTCCAGGTGAGTCCAGTGTAACCTGTGAGAGCTATGAGTGCTATGAAAGTAAAATGTGACCCTACCAGAGGTCCATCAAGTACAAACAGAGCAATCGAATAAGAAAAAATGGATTGAAGAAGAATTGTAATTCCTTCTGTGATGTAAATTCCAATAATAAAATCTGATTTCTTCGCTCCGCAGATGATTGATCTTTCCATTGTTCCTTGCTTCCTATCGTACAAAACTCCTTGCGATGCGGTTAAGCAAGGAATGAAAAATGTTATCCTGTCATACACGTTACAGATTTAATAAGGGATTTGTGAGTCAATTCCACACAAATAAATACATTTTGGGGCAACTCACAACAACAAGACGCAAGGTCCTACACTCCGTTTGTATGAATCATTCTCTGAACCGTAAATCGGTTTCCTAAACTATAAACCTGATTCATAAGTCATTGGTCAGCTTAACACGTTAATTAATTCCGAAACGGAACTTACATTGAGCCCCAGTTCACCTTTAGACGATGAAAAGTCGCACTTCTTCATAAATCCTGTTGCAAACTTTTCGAAAGTGTTGTACAAGCTACTCCTTACTAACTGAGCAGCAAAGTATTCTAATCCCAAATTAATTTGTTGTACAAAGACTGCTTATTGCATTGAATAAGCAAATTCTCCCGAGACACACTTACGAGACATATCCATGCGTACTTTCATTTCAGAACCTTTGAGAGATTCATTCATAGGATAGTTGCCCGCAACAATTCTGTTAACCAGGTGTTCTGTATAGTTAGACTTAAACGAGATGTACCCCCATGTCCTCCCGTTTTTAACATTTTCTAATGCTTCTTCGTCAGATACCATCGGAATCTTTGTGAGACATTTACATAACAATCATTTGTTATCTCTTCTTAATAAAATTGTAACCTCACCATATCAAGCAGATCAGGAGGAATGGTATTAAGGTAACCACAACTTAAGTACTCTGCACAACTGTTGACTGATAGATTCGAATTACAAGCACTAATGCTGTAATTCGTTTCAGGATTCACCACTCCAAACTTAAGGTGACTTGGTAGGTGACCAATAAGGTTGAAAACTAGTAGACTGTTGAATGACGGGAGGAAGAATATCATTGCCAAAACCCTTAAAACAGTAAATTATAATCCATCACTTGCATTAAGTAGATTATATGTCTAATTTCCGTACAAAGGACTTCTAATTGTTGTCCAAAAGTTACGTATAACAATTGCCTTGATCCTACTTATTCTGGCTCTGGACTGGAAATATTCGAAAGGTGGTGATGGTTCAACTGTTGAATCTGCAACTACTGCGTTACAGTTGTCATAATCTGAGCCGGACGACTCTTCGTCCCGACCAGCCTGACCTTCTTCCTGGTTACTGTGATCTCGTTTGCATAAAGTCATAACTATGTCTTCAAGGAGAAGAGTATTGTACTCTTCCAGTAACACTTGGGGTGGTTTTTCGGTTAGCAGTCTACCATTTCGCATCAAACCGACCTGTGTGCAATATTCATACACAAAAAGAGTACCATTAGTCTCATTTAATACTCAAGGTTTTTCTTATTAGCACACATGCACTGCTGTAAGATCAATTACCGTATGAGACTTTCTTGCTTCTTCAACGTAATGGGTGGTAATAATTACTGTGGTTTGTTTTTGTGATACCAACTCGCATAGGTAGCTCCATATACTACAAGAAACACAAAACAACGTGCAATTAATGTTGAGTTCCTCCTTGTATACCGGCTTAAGCTTATTAACCACTTAAGAAATGATTGAACATTAATTTTGAAATACATTCCAACCACAAGGAGCTTTTTCAAAATAATATCCACGCACATGCGTCATTCATAAACTAATTCCCACCTTTCTCGAAGCAAAGGATCCACACCTACCGTCGGTTCGTCTAAGATTAACAGCTTTGGCTCATGCAAAAGACAAACTGCTAAGGAGAGTCGTCTTTTTTGACCTCCACTGTGGGATAAAAATGGATCTTGTTTAACTTCTTCCAACATACCTTGACATTTTTTATTATTTCTAATTACCTAAGAGTTCCAACTTTTTGCGATGCTGCTGGGAGATGAAGAAACTGACTAAGAAATTGCAGCCTACTTGATATCTCTGTCTCAGTCATTCCATACAGTCTTCCGAAGTACTCGATTACTTCTTGGATTGACAACAAGAGGTACAAAGAGATCTCCTAAAGTACGAAAGAATATGCAAAAAAACAAGTACAAGTTTACACAGTTAAGCTTAGGGGGTAGTGAGACACCTCATTAGATGAAAGGTTACCTGAGGCATGTACCCTATTGCTCGACCAGGGACTCCACTTCCAGGACTTCCAGGCTGACGCCCAAAAACACTTATTGCTCCACTATCCAAATTTTGAACACCTACAATACTAGATAAGACTGTTGTTTTTCTGAAATGCACAAAACAGAAAATACCTTCAATACACAAGAAACAGTAATGCTTAAAGTCGATTTTGCACAATCCTTACCCGCAGCCACTGGCTCCTAACAAACTGTAACTGTTGGTAAAAAACACTTGTTATTGTAATTCGCTCACATCAATCATTACGAATACAGAATAATAACACCAAATTAATTATCAACTCACATTGTACTTGTAGGAACATTCATGCAGAAATTTTGCAGCACTTTTGTCTTCGTTCCATGCTTATTTCCAAAAGATTTACAGCCGTTCCGAACGGAAACGGCTGTGGAAATGTTCGTAGGGTTCATTTCTTAAGTGACACTAATATGTATCATGTTCAGGTTCAAAATACAGTTTGTTACAAATATTTTTGCGTAAAGGTCTTCTGAAGATTTTACAAATGAATGAATCCAAGGAAGTTCTTTGCCTGGCTTAAACCTATTATAGCCTACACACAACCTTACACACTGACCATAAACAGTCTCCACGCAAACAAAACTGTTTATGCACACAACTTAATAGTATCCAGCATATATGCGTTGAGGAAGGTAGGAGCGTGTGGGAGTACTACAACGAATATTAATAAATCACAGCTACTCAAGACCATGAACACAATGTTAGGAATGCTAGGAATCTTAAGATCACACATTGACTACACAACTTCAGAGAGAGAGTGTAGAATGATGGATCTTGGGTCGATTCATTTGCAAAATCTCTTGGGATTTTGGGACAGTGTGAAGTGAAAAGGTAACAAAGCCACACTGGAACAAAGGACGGAGCACACTATAATATGAATATGTGAACCTGATCTGTTTAGTTAGGTACAGATTTCCTTGTAAGATGCTCACTGGGGATTTTGTACCGCAACTAACCCAGCACAGCCCAAAAGAAGCTCAAGATTGAAGATTAAGGTGAATATGTTTGTCCCAGAATTAAGGGATACACAACCTGTTCTTCTCTAGCTGTGATTCATCCTTTCACTGCTGCTAATACTCGTAACAATACTTCGTGACTTTAATACATGCAGTCCTGTTTTTACAAACGGAAATACCAAATGCCGCATATTAATTCTTAGAAAAATTAAACCCTCGACCTCTTTTAGAGTTGACACGAGTAGTTTTGCAGAAGTCATTGTAGACATATTATTAGTATCGGACATACTAATGACGGCTTGGTTGCGGATTAAGTACAACTTAAGAAACACAAGTTCACGAATAGATATTTTGCGTCTTGATAAAAGCCTCGTTTTATCCAATGTTTCTTAATGAAATATTTTTATATTATTAAAGAATGTGTAATGTGTTGTGTAAAAAGTAATGCACTGACTATCTACGTGAATAATTCGACAATATAAAAGCATTAAACTTAATAAATCATGGAAAGCTTTTACTGACGATTACTGACGAAACAATAAAAAACTCAACCTATCAGTCATATCATGTAAGATCTTAATAATCATATAAACTCTTGATTGCTCGCTCACTCTTCTTCGTGGATTCTCGGTGAAGGTCACGTCAGGTTGGTTTGCGTGTTTGGCAAAACTGCTCTGAATTGCAACAATCTAAAACACGTAAGTAATAAAAAATCACTGAAACTTATCTACATGTTATTTATCATGAATATGGTTAGCTCCACTGGATAAGAGCAATTATATTTTAAAATAAAAAATAACATTAACTAAAAAGGAAAACTGGCCATTTCATGTGTCGTCAGTCCGCAACTGCACTTAAGGAAAACTAGAAGAAGGTTAAATGAACTTAATACAAATCCAAGTGGTCCAATAAAAATTCCCAAGCCAAAATAAACTACATCCATTTTGTCTTTGTACAGTTTCCTTGAAGCACTTGATCATGAAGTGCTGTTTATACGGACTGCAACTTCTAGAAGTCCATTTGTCCAAATTATAAATAGGTGGATGTCTTCTTGAGGATTTGAAGGATAAAATGCTTTTAATTCTCAAGCTTCAATGATCTGTCATCCTCATCAGGCTAAATCAGCTTCAGATACAATTTACTGCAAAAGACCATGTGCCTTCCTCTTCCTACATGAAAGCCAAATGGCTAAAGTACTCAGAACTGTTAGAACTCCGAACCTCCCGAGGAATTTTGAATAAATGTAGAGTTATATTTACTCCAGATTAATCTAGATCACTTTAAACTAATTGCTGTGACCTTTGACAAACAAGTAACGGTGCACCGTGCTAGGGACCATATTATGGACAATTCACAATGCGACAGAAGTTGTCTTTGTTTGTCTCACAGTACCCCAGACATGTGTGGTTGTTATGTTCTGCCGACAACAAAGAGCGGGAAATCGGTACACACAGCAAACTTCCTGCATACACAACAAGTAAAAGGCTTGACAATAATCCCTTTTGCACTTTGTTGTCGAAGGACCTGCGACCAAGTCCTGTTAACGTCGCTTCGCGCAAACGTTTGGAACCAGTTGCAGTTTGCAGCAGTTTCCTTTGGTTAGTTGTGCCTTAAAAGGACTAAGCACTAAGCGTGCAAAATGTCAGGGAGTTTGGCGACTGCGACTAAGTCGAAAATCGCATTAGGAGGTGAAGGAACACAGAAAAAGCTGTTTTCTATCTTCGCTTCGATTAGCAATGGACAGAACAAGAAGGCTGACGTTGTGGGAAGAACAGCACGAAACAAGGTGGAGGTATGTCTACAGTTTCTGAATTGTAACAAGTTCGCATTTTACTTCTAATGTCTAATAGTTTGGCTTGACAGGAAAACCCAGCTTCAACCACACCCCCTCCTGCTAAGAAACTAAAGACTGAAGAATATGAACGTTCAAGTGGATCGGTAGTCGCATTGACACCAACGCCAGTTACACCAGAGCTAAAGAAAGTTATTTCTGACAAAGCTGTAAGATTTTATTCATATCTTAATCTATAGTTAAGTCGTGACATTATAATAATCGTGCAAGGAGCAATATTTGATTTAAAAAATTGTTTAAACTAAGGCTGGTGCGAAAATCCTCAGAACCATCCGAGAACTCCAGGGGACGTTTCCTATATTGGATAGTAAAATGGGGCCCACTTGGTTTGAAGCATTGGAAAGTGAATTCAAGAAAGAGTACTTTAAGGAAGTAAGAACTGTGAACTGCTTAACACATGATGCATGATTGATTTAGCACCATATAATTTTGAAATGTTTATTCTATTTGTGAATAGCTAAACGATGTAGTTATTTCTGCGAGATCCAGAGTTACTGTGTATCCTCCTGCAGATAATGTGTGGGAATGGACAAAGCAAGTTCCGATAAGAAATATCAAAGTAGTTATACTTGGACAGGACCCTTACCACGGACCTAA
>JAQGAB010000827.1:0-21452 GCA_034696565.1 Isotomurus graminis | reverse complement strand
TTTTTACTTGGTAGCTTGTCACTGTCACACACTCCTGGAGTGGTTGGATGGAAAGAAAAAACTTTGTAATTAGCCATATTAATGTATTAAAAAGTTTCCTCTCCTGTCAAATACACACTTGTAATGGTTGAAGAGGCAGAGAAAAACGAATAGAGATAATTCTCCCACCTGCTACTTGTCCGGGTATAAATGTTCCATGTATTTTAGCGTGCATTAGCATATTGAGTTTCCTTCTTTTCTTCAACTGTATAGACGCAAGACACTATTTTTATACAAGCTATCTTATACTTTGAACAGCTCTTATGTCTTTAGGCCTCTGGTATATGTAATAATATTATTCTAACACATTAAAGTGCAATAAACGAGAATAGACGTGTGCCTTTGCCTTCAGTCTTGTAAGGTGCAACCCCTTGATTGTTTGCAGAGACGAAGCCAACGGCAGTGATGATACCAATAGCTCAGAGTTGTCACTGTGTATGTTCATATATTTACTCAAAGTACTTGTGCAAAAACAAGCAAGAGACTTTGTGGAATATTAGATGGGTTTTATATAGCACACTATACGTTAGGATAGATGCAGACCTCTGCACTACACTTTATTTGAGACTGGAATAGGAAATGTAATAATCGTGAAGAGACAGAGAGAAGGATAATAGGATTCCGAGAGAGAGCAATTAACCGAGGAATTTATAGCCCACTTGATCGTCTTGAGGACAACCCACCTCTGCTACACACAATTATTGCCCATCACATTAATTACAATTCAACTATCCAACAACTCTCCACTCGTCCGTGGTTGTTCCTAAGCCTCAAAGAATTGGAACTCGGGACCGCTAAGCACTAAGATAAGCAATGCAAAGTGTACAGAGTTGTGGAGCGAGAGAAGTGTTCTTCAGTCTCAAGTTCGTCTGTCTTCTTCTCTATTCATCCGTGAAACTTAATCCCGTGGTACACTTACGGTTTCCCTAATCAAATAGACGATTCTCATTCATGATGCACATGTTTTCACAATTTTTATTCATTTTAAGGCAGAGGAGTTACTGTGTCCACTTTCACTCAAGTTGCACGCAAATATGTACTGTTTGAAACGATTATTTAACTCGAGTAACCAACCAAAACCGATTTGATTATAAACTACGCACCACATTCACTACAAAGAAAGGTCACAAAGGTCTTAACAGTTTAAACCATAAGGAAACTAGTCATCTCAAATTTCGTAGTACAAAGCTTTCTTACTCTTTAGTGCTTTCTATTTTTTATCTGTTATGTTTCCCAGAAGGAGAACAATTGCCTGCGATGATGGACGAAAGTAATCCTCGTCACGTTACGTTATTTATTTGAAAGCCTCAAAGAAATCTCAAATGATCCAGAGAAGCTTTCCTTTTGTTTCACACTAGTGAAGACTGCGTATTGCTACGAGAAATGTGAAAGGTGAGATATAGAGAGAGACAAGGGGAAAGATGAACGTGCCACAGATGCTTTGGGTTTGTGTAGCAAAGAAAGATAACTTTTCTTCCAAGTTCCAGCAGATGATCTCCTTCTACACAGTGTGTGTGTGAAAGTTATGTCTTGGGTGACTTAGGTTTGTTCGATATGGCCTTATTATTTTGAAGGGGGTGAAGTGACACTCCCTTATGCCCTTCCTTGCACATTGTCCATGTTTCCTTATCTCATTCCCTCGTCTTCTCATAGTTGACAGGAGAAAGTCACTTTGGACTTTCACCAACCAACCACCAAGACATTCAAGTTTTTTTGTTTACCCAAAAAACCCAAAGTTTTTGTGTGGAGAGACAAGGATCAGCACTAGCAAGTGAGAGATGATTGTCGTTATGTGTCAATCGGTATGAAATGATGGATAGACTTGTACAACACTGTCAACTGAGTCTACTGACACTCTACATCATGAATGACTTTTGACTTTAGTTATAACTTTCACGTACACTTTGTAGCGGATGGGGCGATGTGGTCCCTTCTATTTCCTTTTTAGCACTTCCTACGAAGAAAGGATGCAGTGTGTAGTCTGATCAAACACATTTTATATTTTGTGCTTGCTTGGGATGCTTTCAGAAGAGCAAATATTTTGTGTCCACTTCATCCACCGTTGTTAATCCTTTTTCCACCATAAAATGTGTGTATGATAGTGGGGCCCAAGAGTAATTCCATTATACTCCGGTACCTACTACTACAAACGATGAACGAGGTTTATCCTCATACGCGACTTATCTTCTCCATAAAATGTTGTGCAACAGGCCGTCTGACATTAAACACATTAATTACTTGGACATAAAATCACGCTCCAGTGCCTCTCCTTGCAAATCCTTCTCTTATTTGGTAAAACAACCTTAAATGGACTATTGAATATCGACCTTCGCCCACTCAATGTGCAGATGTTTTATGGAGGAAGTCAATTTTGAAAGTTATGAAAGTTAAGTTGAAAGTAATTTACAGTATAACTAATGACCTGAATCTGTGCGCAGTAAGGAATTTATTAAGAGGGAAGTAGTAATTCTGTTCATTGATTTTATACAGAAGGCTAATGACAATTTAATACAACCCCCGAGAAAGTGATTACGGCTAAAGTGAGAGTGACTATAAAGTGTCCAAGGTTGCATGTGTAACACTACACAAGTGCTTTGATCATTTTACCTTGAATATGTAAGCGGATGATTCACAAACAACAGGTGAGCGTATAAGCCCTAAGGAAGTATTCATTTGTCTATCAATACACAAGGACAAGTGGGGACCACACCCACTCATGGACGAGCGATTAATATACCCAGTTGCGTGTGGTGGATAGCCGCAGCAAACGCTTTTCAGAGTAATGAGACGTGAGAGGAATGAATGTCCAGCACACCGGAAACTTTTAGACGCTCCATTTGCCAGCACGTAAGAACATATCTACCTTCCTACCGATACCACTGCTGGTCTCCCACAAGTCTCAAATACATCTCAAGTTTCCAAGTCAAATCACTCAAGGGGCTGCTTACTCAGATGAAGTATAATGTATTGTATAAACTGCATATCTATGTATGTAATATGATTCTTCCTCTCACCATACATCCGTGTTACACATCCTCAACACCCATGCCAATGGATTTAATACATTAGGCACATTATTCTTCACTTGGGTGGACTTTTTAGCCAAAATTTTTCAATATTTCTGCACTTCGAATGTGTGAAAGTGGAAATGTTCCTAGAGGATTAGAGCTGAGGAGAGACTCTGATGAGAATTCCATGGATGGAAAATCCAAAAGACAGACTGAAGTACCCATGCATCGTCTGTGAAGGAAGAAAGTGATGACTTGCAAACTGTAAACTACGAACTACATGGCTACACAGCTTCTACTGGTTGTGGAATGAAATTGAGAATGTTTAGATGAGCATTAAGTGAAGGCAGATATGAAGCATTCGATGAATCTTCGACTTGTGATAATGCAGCGTCTATATGACTATGGACAAATGGAATATTGAAGAGACTTGGACGATTGTATTGCTGTAGTGGGTTAGTAGTATGGCTGTATCATGTCTAAGTGCAATATCATTTGGCCCAGATGACCATCACAGCTTACGTAATTGTGATTGGATGGCACGATGAGATCCACTCGAAAGTCATTTCCCCTTGTGTTAACCTTTTACTTTTGCTAATCCAAAAATACCAAATATATACACTTTCCCATTGCCCATGTCTTACTTAACATTTTCCTTTCTACACATATGAATTGTTAATGAATTCCAAATAAGTAAAAGTCAACCTAGAAGTGAATGTACACAATGCATTGTACGTTCAAAAGTGTAAAGGTGTTTTCTTATAATGCTCTGTGAAGTTTTTAAGTGCAAAAAGCATTAAAATTGAAATGTTGTACTGTACCTTTGTCACGATTTCTTCTTCCCGATCAGAATTTAGTATTCGCCACTCATTCCCATCGCACAAATCTTTAGATGTAAAAGAGTTTAGACTTGAGAAACCCTGTAGGTGAACTTGAAGCACAAATCACATGAAAGATCAAGCAACTTTTCATTCAAAACAGTTTTGATAGATTCCCTTTGAATTCCAAAAGACACTTGAGCACTTCCCTTCACACTACTTTAGATTTGGAATAAGTTTGTTTCAGATTGAGCTCAAAAAGGAGACCAAAAGAGTTTGAAGTTGGCATTTGTAATAGAAATATAGTCTGACAGGATGGAGGAAGTGACACCCAAGTGCGGACAACAGCACACGAACATCACTCCTAGTCGACACTAACACAGATTCTTGTTAAACTTGAAACTTTAACAGAACTAGCAGAAACAGTAACTAAACGAAGATTTGTATAGCACAATGCGTATATCTTCCAAGATGATACAACAACCTGCCAAAACTACCTGTGTGCTTGGACCTTAGTTTGTCTCAATCTTTTAGCTTTTTAGCCTCTAACTAAAGATTCGAAGATTCAATCTCCACCAGAAGAAGAAGTGTTATTCCTTTCATCCACAAGTCCAAAGTTAGTCTGCACAACCTCCCCACTCTCTCATGTGCCTTTCTTCTTCTTCAACTTTCTCTGTGAAACTACAGAAGGGCCGTAGGGGATTTCTCTTCCTCCCTACTTCCTATGCAAAATAATTCTTCGTGAGAAACAACGAGATGCAATTTACTACCTACCTAAGATGGATACATTTTGCTAGTAACAAGTCAGTGCAAAAAGACAACTGCTGGGAATTCCCCATAGTCCCCACACGTACATAAGTACAAGTATGCCAACGATATTTGATTTGGAAAAAGTACATGTCCAAAACATTCCAAACATGTAACCTCATTAGCATTAGCTTTCGGAGAAACCATTTTTCTTACCGCATCAAGAACACTGAAAGAACCACCAGACCAGAGATCCACATATAAGTAATAGGAGACGTAGATCACTCCTATCTGCATGATTATACACTCCCGGATTTCTTTGATTGGAAGGATTAAACCGCATTCCAATTCATGCAGAAGTTATAGTGAAGAATGATGGTCACAGTCGCATCAATGAATATTTAAAAGATGCAAATTTCTCGTTTACTCCATTTCAATTTCACTGCAAGTGAAACTGATCTTCAGAATGAAAAAGGCGAGTGTTTTTGTCTTCCGAACGCGGAGCGCGTGGAACGCCCCACAAGTTCCGGATTATTTTGAGAAGAAAATTATTTTTGTGTTTATCGAGGCATATTATTTTTATATGTCAAGGAAGAAGAAGAGCAGGTAAGGTATTTGCAATATTTCATGTGGTTTATGTGGGTAAATATACTTGTTATTACGACTTGGAGTATAAATCTGTCAGTATGGAAGAAGTTTTTTGCTTTTTTCACACAAATGTTCCTTGACAGAGCAATACTGACCGCGTATGTGTGTTGTCTTCTTGTTTTTATTATTATAAGCTAAAACATAACATGAAGAATGTTTGAACGGAAAATAATACTCTTGTTTCCGTGTAGAAAAATCTTCTCTTTACCATCGCAGGTTGCAAAGAAGCTAATAATTTCCTGTGGTAAAGTAAAAGAAATCAAATCATTTACGGTCTCGTGGAACCCAGGAAGCTGTTTGGATCTAACGTGCGCACACACCTCATCTTAGAAGTTTGTCATTATTCCCCAAACACTAATTTTGTTTTACTTTACGATAGGATCTTGGCATTCATGGTACTTGCATATGAGCTCTACCAACTGCAGTCCAGGTCTTGGGTATAATACACCACAGAGAAAAAGCAGTTTGTGTCAAAACTAAGTTTGTCAAGAAGCGAATTGAGAATACGAACGGTGCAAGGAATTTACCCGTATTTACCAAATTCCGTTAGTGGAAGTCAATGTGAAGGAAGCTGCTAGAGGCTGTGGGTGTGCCGTTTATGCCTGGAAGAGACACGTGCTATGTTGACACTATAAATTAAGGAAATGACCCAAGAGATTGTGAGAGACCTTCACTTCCACTCTCAAAATCAACTTCCCAGTCCCTCATTCGCATTTTAGGCTGCTAAGTCGAGAAAGTCAAGTTTCGTGGTTTCATTTCAAACGCTTCCCCAAGCTAAATATCTAGAGAACCGAATGAATGCTGAGTAAATTGAAGGTAACAGGCACACATTAATGTCTTTAAGTCTTTATTGAGCGTTTGTGTATTGGGGGTATTGTAAGACTTGTACTGAAGGAAGGGCCTGAACAGTGAAAAGCTTTTGTAATAATTAACCTTGGGTATTAAAATTGCCTTTAGTTGTTATTTGAGTAACAGAAAAGTACGAGCATGAAACTCAACATAGACAGCATCGATGAGTTGGAATAGGTAATCCATGATGAACCTCCGGAGGACGGTGGTTTAGTTGGTGAATCGGTACCGGAGCTGGGGCTGGCTGAAGGATCGTCAGTTATCTCCGTACCGGAGCTGGGACTGACTGAAGGGTCGGTAGTGGTCTCGGGACCGGAGCTGGGACTGACTGAAGGGTCGGTAGTGGACTCGGGACCGGAGCTGGGACTGACTGAAGGGTCGGTTGTGGTCTCGGGACCGGAGCTGGGGCTGACTGAAGGGTCGGTAGTGGTCTCGGAAGTATCAGCTGTGATTGAATCATCAGTTGTCGAATCCAAAATTACAGCAAAGTCAACATTGCCGTCGCCATTAACGTAGACATAATCGAACTGAATTTCAACATCCTGTGACTCTTGGGGCTTTGCGAGAGTACTGGAAAACAACGTAGACAAAGTTACACCAGCCACCAGAAGTAAAAGTCCTTTAGAAAGCTTCATATCTGGAATGACAAAAAATTCTATGCAACCCATGTTTCCATCATGCCAATGCAAAACACGAGAAAACTTTTACCGGCTCCTTTTTAGAAAATCTTGGTCTTATAATACAGTTCAGTCTTGTAGCTCCTCTTTCTCTGCTATAGTCCTGAAGACACCAAGTGCGAAATCAAACAGCCTGAGCTTAACGAGAAAGTAAGCCCTTTTGATAAAAGTCCTAATATATCACTTCACTAGAGATTATGCATGGTGCAACAATTAATTGAAATTATCTAGAGATAAAAGTCCACATGTCGGTTCACCAACATGATTAAGAATTCATCTGTCAACCAGAAAAATCATACCCATTCACCGGGACCCGACGATGCCAATTATGAGAATTGAAGGTTGTCAACCAGTATGCTATCTTTCTTTATTTGAACATATTCATCGGAAATTACTTTTACAAAACATGTACATAGCTAATTCCTATCAAGTGTTTTATCTTCGGTGTCTCATGGGGAATTTTTCCTTAATGTACGTATCAAGTATCACACATTTCACTCGTGGGCGGATGTCTGTCTCAATAGTCTTAAACCAACAATCACACAATCAGTCAACGTGGTGGCAGTGATAGCAAATTAGCAAACCTCAGTGATAAAATATTAATACCAGTCATTCTCCGGAATTGAGATTGCATTGCAATTGATTGATTAACATTTTGACATTCTTTTCATCACATAATTAGCCCAAGGCTTAATAAACTTGTGCTGTGCATTATCAATGGATGTATTGTGACGACCACGTTTGTGATAAGACTGCCCTTGTGGGCTTAAGATCAAAGAGTGATTGGTCGGAAATTTCTAACTATCGTAACGTCAACATTACTGATAATCTTAAAAATTCACAGAGGTAAAGTTCTTTGAGTGAATCATCTTAAAATCTTGCGATTTGAAAGCCAAAATCCACACGAATTTCTTCTTCCCCCAGGCAGACTTTGATAAGAATACTTTTACTCTGTTTTACTCTTACTATAAAAGCATTGCATTACGGCAAAATGACAAGTATAATGAGATTTGTTCTTTGATCCAACAGAAGACTCATGACGCCCCAATCAATCATCCTTCACAAATGACGCTTAACGAGCTCACTCGTCTCTTCACTTTCCATCTTTCCCATACAAAAGGCTAATTACTTAGGCTTCACCAACTCTTCAGCTTTTACTTTATGATATGACACTTCTTCTGTACTTCCTCTGGGATTATGATGATGATGGCTATGCTTTCTTTCAAGTCAGTTGTTACTCTTAAATTATTCTTCCTATATAAAGACCCTCAGATGTCAGAGAGTAGATCAGAACAAACGAACCTTATCATTTAGTTGCTTACCCTTCATTTCTCTTTCTCTACTTCGTACTTTTCCCAAGTGCAGTGGAGGATGTTTGTGTGTGTGCATTGGTTTGATATTTGGTAGATAAATTGATATAAAAGTGTGCAGTTAAGATAGGTAAAACTCACGAGTCAAAATTACACCCGCAGTCTCATGTGCAGTTACGTTTTAGCCCCCACTGGCCTTGTTTTCACCAAACTATTACCAAAGAAATGGGAATTTCATGAACCAAGAAGAAACATTTACTTCATGAGGTCATGATGTGATGCAATCCCTTCCACTCCATCCCTCCCCTATAAAATACTTTTCTCCAACTTTAGTCATTTTGCCTTATGACTATGGGAATGTGATAGAAGCTTTCTTTTGTATAATTTATACATTGAGTAGTAGATGTACTTGGTACTTTGTCTACCACTCCAATCCAACTCTCCATCATTCCAATTAACACATTCTAAGATTCCAAATTCCAACTACTTTACAGCATGTCTGGCTGGAAATCCCGGTTACTGAAGATTTCACACGTTCCCCTGTTTTATTTTGTACTTAAATCACATCCTTACCTTTTGGCTTCTTATTTACTTCTTGCTCTCAAAACTCACATATTTTAGACAAAATGGAAACCAATTTAAAAAGCAGTGTCTTCCATGAAATCCAATGTGACTTTGTAAACTTCTCTCCTTCTTTACTTTGTCATTCAGTTAGAGATTGTTTTACTTTAATAGAATCCACACAGCTTGAGCATTTAGTGAAACCTCCAATGTATACGTAGACAGGAGGAGGGTTTAGTTAGGACTTTAGATTTAGGTTGATGGGATGATTGAGTGGGAGGACTGACCACTCCCAAAGGGACATTTTACTTTGTCAATTACTCCACTCGGATTTATTTTCTGGTTTATGGGGTCCATACTCATGGATGAGGACGAAGAGATGAGAAAGAGCAGAATACCCGCAAGTCTGAGGAATCTTAAATGTTCTTCGCATCATACAGTTTCATCAGTGCCGTACTATCATTTATCACTTGAGTCTAACCTTAATGTATATTATACTTCATTCCCGTGTGGACGACACCAGCTCAGATTTCTCTTGCTCTCTGTGTAATTGGATAATAATGGACTCATTATCCCCTCTGTAACTAAATGAGCTCACTTTTCCTATTTTATCTAATTAATTGCACTTTCAAGAGAAACCATCCTATCATCCAAAAGTTCTACATGCTTTTGCAACTCATTAACTTTCCTGCCATATTCTCTCCTTATTCAGTGTCATGCTTGGTACTTTGGAACCTCACGGATGCTCTTAAGGCGCCTGATAGTCCGACTTTAACAAATGAATGACTGTCTTACACACAAAACAAGTAAACTAATTTATTTTCCAAGTATAAAAGTTAAAAGTGGACGGTAATTCTAATAACATACTTGCTCAGCCTCGTGAGAACGAGTAAGTAATCTCTCCCTATTTCAATTTAGTACAGCGGAGAGTTGCGAATAAGAACGAAGACGTTTGCCACGAAGTCAATTGCGATAAGGACGAAAAATCCCGTTATGAATGATGGATGTATTAAGAAAAAAACGTCCAAGTTTAAGAATGCGGTGAAATATGCTACCATCAGGCAGATTGTGGAGAAAGCCAACCAAATTGTGGACATTCGGTCTGCAGTACTTTCCTGCAAAAGAACAAAGATTAAATTAATAAAAATCTTAAGTTTATTTCACCTTACCCCAAATTCCTAAATACCCCAGTAGCCTTACCTTTTCATTGACAAAGAGCAACAGTGAAAGTATTCTGACACCAGAGAAAGCAAGAAGCCCCACAGCAGCTTCTAATTCAAGAATGAGTCCTTTTTCATGAAACTGTAGTGAATCCGGGTCAGCTGCTTTCTTATCTTGATACTCCTTTTCATGTCTCATTTCCACAAGTAGACACCACGTTCCCAATAAGCCATATCCGATGTAGCAGATCTGTTAAGATTCCACAAAATGAATTACAACATCATAACCATATAATATCATTAGATAGAAGATATAAGCATGTAAATAATTACAAGACACGGAATCAAGACCCTTTTAAGAGGTCCACGCTCCACAGGTTCCTGTTCGTCTTCACTTAAAGTCACCATGTTCCCCTGTAATCTCCAATAATCTGCCTCCCTCGAAATCAGTCAGTTGGAAATCCGCAAAATAACGAAACGCCAATATATATGCAATAATCCCAATTTACTTTTAGTACACGGTAACTTATTCTTCTGATACGGAAGTACATTACAGAGATTCGGAGTGTATGTGACGAAAATAAATTCCGAGGACCCACTCAAGCCATATTGGATGGTGTCAACAAGGCAAAGACTACTCCAAAGTCTTCTTCGTAATTCGTAGTGTGTGAATGTAGTCAGTAGTCAGTACTACTGAATCAGTAGTGTTATAGAGAACTCTCGTTGTAGAACATTTTTTGACAATTGCCTTCCTTCCTGGCCTTCTGCCACTGCACGCACTTTCCCCTCTTCAGCCCATTTGAAGTTTGCCTATCTTTAATCTTCAGCTATGTGGGGAAGATGCGTTCCTTCTCTCGTATACGTAAAAAGAAATCTATGTGAGTTGTAAGATCTCTAATCTCTATCGGAAGTTCAAGAGATACACCACAATGCAATCATATCATCCTACAAACTTTGTTTCGGATCGTTTCCGGGGACCAAGCATCTATGAAAGAGTTTCAACGTGTGGCTTGTTTACGTGGAAGATGGCATCATTTCTATTCTAGAAAGCTTTATACACAGTACTCGGTTAGAAATTCCGTAATTGAAGAAGAACATAATATTTACTTTGAAAAATGAGCTCGACCTTCAAAGATAATGTTTTATGGTACTATAACTAACGACTAGGAGACTCAACAGACTCATATTAATATTATTGACAAGTGTCATGTTAATCTAAACTGAATATGGGTTTATTTTACAAGGTATAGATTGCAGAGATTACACAGAGGACACATACATGTGTAATAGTATGATGCTCCAAGCCGCAGCTATAAATTCAGGTCCAAGAACATTGTGAAATATGAAATGTACTAATTGAATTATGGCCCTTCATGTGAAACAAGCTACTCATATGTACTCTCTGCATTCCTGGGCAGATTGGGTGATTCAATTTAGCAGACATCCACATGCTTATGCTTCCACATGTAGAGAGTTCTGTCACTGTCAGAGTGTTAAGTAGTGTGGTACAAAGTGGGATTATGGAGGAACACCTGTTGCCCTGAAAATCTCAGCCAGTCAACTTGAACTTGTCCAAAAAAATATTTGAACACAGTGAATTTATTTATAAAATGTTGGTCCATTTAGCCTCATGGAATTTATTTGGAAAGGTACCACCACAAGATTTGTGCTTGAAAAAGTGGCTTGTTCGGGATGGAGGGACTCATCAGGACCCACCTGCACTGTATGCAATTGGTTTCCAAGAACTTATTTGGTCAGAATCATTCTGCCCTCAGAGTAATGTGGAGTTAGATTCTGTGCTGATGTCACAAACCCTAAGTACCTGGAAGTAAGATCAGTCTATACAACTGGAGTGTATGAAAGGAGACTTAAGCTTAAGATAAGAGGGTCTATTAATCTTCCAGGAAATGTATTGAAGCTGCACTTAACTCCTCATTCCCAAAAGTTGAGTACTATGAGATAAAGAGTGTTCAATTGGACGGAATATTACTTCTTTTGATGGCACGCAAAGACACCTTGACTGATGATGTTAAGATCATGTCTACTTCTCCTTACAAGTCGTTTACCAGCAATGAGACTGGACACAAGGGAGCAGTTGCCATAAGTCTGGAATTCCTAGGGGATTCATACTGCTTTGTAACTTGCCATTTAACGCCACATACTGAGCGCTGGGAGCACAGGAATCAAGATGTCCGCGAGATATGTTCTTCAATGGATTTTGGGATTGAAGGTGGAAGTTCTGCGAGACGTGTGATGGATCATGAGTAAGTTCTGATCGTACTTGGATGTATGGAAGATATTATAGAGATTATTCTTCTTCTATAATATATTTTCTAGCCACGTGTTTATCTTTGGGGACCTGAATTACCGTATAATCCCTGAAAAACTGAGTCACGACGATGTAAAGGCGAAACTGGATTCATGTGACTTGAAATCGGTATTGGAACATGACCAACTGAAAGTAGAACTAGCAGAGGGAGGAGTTTTTGAACAATTTGAAGAAGGTGAAATAACCTTTCGTCCAACGTACAAATACAACCACGGAACGGATGAATGGGACTCCTCCAAGAAACAGCGAACGCCTGCTTGGTGCGACCGTGTCTTGTACTCCACAAATCATGCAAATAAAGCAAAGAATTATTGTGAACAATTGGACTATCTTTCACATCCAGAATACTCTTTAAGTGATCATAAACCAATAAGCTGTGTGTTTAAAGTTTTGAATAAATGAGTTTCATGTTTTAGTTTGTTTGTATTCTTGAGATCCCTTTCCCAGCATTTTCGAGAGATCAGTATTGATGATTATCCATAATGGGCTATTTTAGATTCAGTAGAGGCAAAATTCATGTGAATAATAATTATCATATACATACATCAGTACTTTATGCACACACATCTAAAATTGATTTATCTATTTTTATCTGCAATTAAATACGTGACGATTAGACTCATTTTAAGTATTACATGTCGACACAAGTACACAATTCACTTATGTGTTAAAAAACTAAACTGTATACAGTTCCAGGTGTTCATAATAAATGCCCATGAAGATTGGGGATGGTGAGTAAGCAAGCAGAATTAGATGTGCACACTTATTATAACAAAATCCATGAACTTTGCATCTCGCCACCACTCTACTACTTCCTGTCCATGAATGAACTTATTACGTAACACTGTCCATAACCCATATGATGACACAATATTTAGTGACTTGAGTATACCACAGTCAGCAGAGAGTATTAAAAGACCGGTTCTATGTTTGTCCATGGATGTAGAGGAGATCTCAATATAAAAAGACTCGTCTGCTCCGCACAGTGTGTTGCGAAAAGTTCCCCATTTGCTAAGACATTCTCAGCTCATCTGACAATTTCAATATTACAATAAAACTTTTTAAATATACACGTAACAAGTCTGGCATTTTATCACTTTTGAAGCCCTTTTAAGGACTTCGACTCACTAAGAACTAAGAATGCCTCCTATAAGAAACACATCTGTAGCTAGTAAGGATCCCATCCAAATAAAATCAAAACAACTAAAATCATCTCTGAATTTTACAATAATTTTTGTGGATATTTTCAGGCTGCAGATTCTCCGTCTATAACACCTTTACAGGACCTCTCCAAAAAACACTAGAAAAGATCAGACATCTGACATCTGAGCCTTCTAACTCCAGTAACACAGCATCCAGTCCATTCTTCATCAGTCATTTCAAACACTACCTCGACTGTCCATTCGTAAGTTTTAAACTTTAAACTTGATACCGTTTACAAGGAGCTAGTCTGGCCCCCAAATATATTATTATCATAATCCATCGCTTTGTGTAGTTTCTCATAAGGGAGAGAGGCGATTCTGCATACACTGACTTTACACTGATGATAAGGCAAAATACTTGGGCTCAGGCAGTTTTGAAGTCCTACCATCGTGACATGAGAGGAATTGTCATCACATTGAGCGAAGCTGTCTTCTGTCAAGACGATTTGGACTTCAGAAATTCCGGATTCCTGGAATCAGCCATGTATCCAGATAACCCACAATTCCATCAAGACCTGTATAATCGAAAAAAGGAAGTCATCAAAGGTACGATCAGCTTATCATAATGAAACAGTCCAGTCCGTAAAATCAGTTTCATTGGGTAAAATGTTAATAACTCAAAAACAGACGCCACATTGTGGTTGTGGAATAACGTTGGGTCAGAGGCTGATTTTTTTCAGTATATCTATAAATATCCAAACTCTATGGAAGTCGATCCTGACATATCTGAAGCTTTGCAACAAGAGATTGAATCTGGATTTAGAGATTACTCCACGGTAAGTGAATATTAATTATTAATTTGATGGGTGAATGCTTTCGAGGAATTTTTAAACAAAATATTTTAATGATGTCTATGCATTTTGTTTTGATGACTAGATTCGTGATCAGTCCCCTTTCCTATTGTCCCAAGGGATTTCCGAGGACCAGCAACGAATCAGAATTTACTCACACATTAAAAACAATGCAGCACTCACACAGTACTTATCAGAAAATTTCCTCGGAATCCGGAATGAAGGAGCTGCAAATTTAGACATGCGAGTTTTATTTGAAACTATTTTGGGTTTTTGTTTCGCTGAAGAAGCTAGTTGTCTATCAGGATCAGAAATTTTGGGAATATTTATCTCTCCTGGGCCTGACCTCAGAAGTTGTAGTAAAATTTTTCAACTCCTTGTCGACGCGTGCTTTCGTTACGACGAAAACTATGCTGAAACATTTTTTGTGAGTTATTTTGAAGTTCTTTACTTGTTCACAAAATAATCACAGTGGGCAGTTTATAATTGTCTTAATATTTTTATTTCAGGGCCCATTGCAAGTGGGGAGATTAGAATTCTCAATACTGGAACAGCGACGGCAGGGAGGTATTGTAGAGCTCACCCGATCTCTGTGTAAAATGATCTTTCGACGCTACAATGACTTTGACCCTGAAAATCTTGAGCATCAGGACAGATTTTTAAATCTTAAAACAAACCCTTCAGCTGCACTTCTCCTTGTTGAAGTTATGAGTGAGGAAATAACTCAATTTTCTCTGCTTGAAATCATGCACGAATACGAATCTCTTGTTCAAAATTACAGGAGTTGCGAAAGCCTTAAGCATGGTGCCTCTGGAAATGAGTTTAAGCGATTGGAGTAATCAAGAGGTGTTCGAAAATTTTGAGTACCCATCTATACAAGAATTTGAACTCATTTTTGAACGCCTGAAACAAGCTTGGGGAGAGTCTAGGTTCAGTGATACAGATGCTCCGCAAAATATCATTGTTTATCAATTAATTGTGCCTGCAATTGAAGAAACTGCCGATTGGTTTCAAATGTACTGCCATACGGACGCTGGAGGCCAAAAGTATCTGGTACGTTTCATAATTCACATTTAACTGACACCAAGGACTTTAAAACTCACTGCAAGGATCTTTTATTCAAGTTGCTTCAAGATCAACCAGCACCAGCCACCAAGTTTTTCACTTCCCTGCTACGGAAAACCTGTCAAACAATACTGGATACAGATTCAAAGAAGAGTAATGCGATCGAAGAACAACGCAAACTAAAAGAAAAAGCTGAATTAACGGAGGAGGAAATCACACGTCTAGAAAAGCTTAACAAAGATTTAGATGGTAGAACATTTGTTTCGGAGTATCAAGGAGCAAGAGTTCTCTTGCTGGAAGCAATTGGCAGAGATGAGGTTGAGAAGATGGACAAAAATTCTAGCAGATCTCCCAAAGGGAAGGCTGTGACAGGTATGACATACATTTGAGTTTGTAAAATCCTTGAAATTATTTAACTTGAAGACTTAATTCACAGATATGATAAGGTGTCTCAAGAGTAACCTACCGTTGTTTGCTAATGACAATCATTTCATCACACAAGCGGAAAACTCTACCGTCGATGGTCAAGTTATTTCTGTGTCTTGTTCGAGACAATCCGTACTGGAAAGTACAACAATGGCTACATGGCTGTTCTGTGAGTACCCTCGAGAGGTGAAGAAGATGAAACGGTAAAGCTTTATTAAGCAACAACCTGCCTTTCGAACATTGCAATTTAATTTTTGAAGACGAAAATAAATCTTTGTGTATGAGCTTGTCAAATATATTTGCACTTTTAATTCGCTCATTTGGCATTACAAAAAATGCATGACGATGTGAAAGCGAGATTGGATTCATGTGACTTGAAGTTGATATTGGAACATGACCAACTGAAAGCGGAGTTAGCGGATGGAAGAGTTTTCGAGCGATTTAAAGAAGGTGAAATAACCTTTCACCCAACGTACAAAATACTACGAGGGAACAGATCAATGGAACTCCTCCAAGAAACAGCGGACGCCTGCTTGGTGCGACCGCGCCTTGTACTCCACAAACGATGCGCAAGCAAAGCAACGAAGGATTACTGTGAACAGCTGGACTACCTGTCACAATCACAACCAGAGTACTACATAAACCTATAGGCTTTGTGTTTTTAAAATTTTGAACAGGCTATGCATGAAATATAACAGAGTGGTTCGTGTTATGTGGACACACACAATGGACAGAAGTGAGACAGTAAACAAAGTAGTTCAAAATCCGAACCCGCGAAAGATCAGAAATAGACAGAAACGAAATCTTCCTCTGTGACCTTTGAGGAGGATATGCTGAAGGTAGTGGACCTTGTGGGTCGTGGGATTCTTCCCCCGTCGGTCCTCCGGTCCGCGGAGCTTTCTCGAAGAAGCGTCAACCTCAGTTTAAGTGCTACAGCGACGTGCGAGTCTCCAAGCCCCTCAGCGTCTGTTCTGTCACTGGATTTGGATCCGTCGGGTAGGTTTCTCCTCGGAGGACTTGGGGATGGACGGTGGACTATTCACGACACTTGGAATGTGGAGGGAAGTGGAGTGGAGCATACGAAGCGGTTGGTGGAGCAGAGTATCAGGGGCTGTGGAGGGACACATTCAAAGGCAGTGAACACGGTGGAGTGGTACCCTTCAGGGGATGGAGGACTCTTTACTACTTCCTCTAGTGATGGGACACTTAAGATGTGGGATGCTAATGAGCCTTCAACACCTGTGGAGACTTTGTCAGTTGGAGGTGGAGTGGTCAATAGGCATCACATTAATCCGCAGAAGGGAACTGATATTGCAGGTACACAGGATTGAATTATTTCTATTTCGTTAAGTTTTAAGCTAAACCTTTGTTTTCAGTGTGCTGTGGAGGAAAAGTCAAACTGGGGGATATTCGGACGGGTACTACGATTCAGAAGTTACCGGAGACAGGGACAAAAGCGAAAGAAGTGAGATGGAGGAATGGAGGAAGTGGACATGAACTTGTGGTGGGGACTGATGGAGGGCATATTCTGGAATGGGACACCAGATCTACTTTAGAGTACAGAGGGTATGGCCTACTAGAAGTTCAGGTGGCTAGGAGAGCAGTTCGTACTAGAGATTTTACTGAACAAGGTGCAAAACGAGTTTCCAGTTACTTTCAGACATTGAAGATAATTTAGTTTAAAGCTTTCCATTATCGTTCCTCTTTTGTAGTGGGAGTGCTGCAAAAAGCTCACAGTGGAGCTGTAACAAGTCTCCGCTATTCCAGCGACGGCTTGGAACTTTTTTCCTGTGGTGCAGATGGCCGTATTCGTCGTTGGGCAGTTGACTTATCTCCCTCGTCAGGATTGGAACCGTGCTTGGCTACTCTTCACTACTCGGCAAGTGGAAAACGAGGTGGTCCTGGGGGTGTAGGGATGGCTGTGGTAGAAGGAACTTCAAGTCCCATTGTGATTGTGCCGTCTACTGGTCCCAGAATAGCTGTGTGCTGCATGAAACAATGTTGTGTTGTAAAGGAACTTGTTGGACACTTTAAAGATGTCAATTGCTTCGTGTATGACAATGTGTTTGGAGGTTCGGGGTATTCTGGAGGAAATGATGGAGCTGTGATGGTCTGGACTGGTCATGCGGAACAAGAAAGAGCGTGGCTGGAGGAAAAGGCTAAAAATGCAGCTGGAGAAGAAGGTTTTGGTAGGAAGGGACGAAGAAGTAATGGAAGTTTAAGAATGAATCTAATTGACGATGAAGATGACCCATATGAAGTTGAATATGAAGTTCCTGATTCAAGCAACAGTAGTGGAGATGATGAGGAAGACCTGTAGAAGCTTAAAAGATTATATGAAACGTTAACAAGGCCTTTTTTGACGTCATGAAGTCACCCCCATTGCTAACACAACGTGTACATTTGGGACATTGGGAGATATGGGAATGTGTGACGTAAGAAAGGGAATATTGAGTGACTGTGTGACTGTGAGTGTGTGAGTCATTTTCATCTTGTGGGACCAACTGGTGGAGTGGAGGCCAAACTACTTCAGCCTTAATAACACTCGTCTCTCTGTTGTGTATCTTTAATCTGTTTTGTGTGCTGTCGAGAGTCAGTTGACTGAATGTTTAGAGAGGAGTGCTCAATTAATAATTCAGTCGTCACAAAACTGACTAATAATACAGAAGAGATTTAGAGTTATCCTTCCTGCCACACTATCCAATCAGCATCTACTTAAAGAGCGAGCTTAAAAGAGCTTCTTGAGAAATGTGTCTCTTTATGGATTTGGACGACCTCGTAGAATGCGCGCTGTGCGCTGCGTGTGTGGCCTTGTGTTGTTCTTGCTGCAGAGGTAAGAAATCACACCCCGTTCAAATGACTTACATTTAAATTCACGGATTAACAATTATTTATTGTCTTGCAGATAGCTCATCAAGCCGGGGTCAAACGACTGTGATCCAACAACAGCCAGGACATCCACCAATCTACCAGCAACCAGGACCTGGAGGATATCCGTATCCACAACAGCAGCAAGGATACAGTCAACCGTACGGCGGCGCGTACGCAGGTCCACCTCCTCAAGGATACCCTCAACAACAGGGACCATACTACCCATCTCAGCCTCAAGGACCTCCGTACCAACACCAACAACAGCAACCAATGCCAGGATACCCTCCACCGTACCAACAAGCTGTACACCAACATCAAGGACCTCCAGGAGGTGGCTACGCATATCCCGTCCAGCACGCAGGGCCTTATCCTCAACAGGCTCCGTACAACCCCAGCGCACCTCTTAACTAACCTCCCGACTTGTCACTCAAGACAATTTACAGTTTTAAAGGTTAAAGATCTTTCAGGTGTGTCCGCAGTTACTAATTAAGCGTTCTTCAAGTTCAATCTCTCTTCTTTCACAGATGAATCACTCTAAGCTTTCCATGAACTTAAGTCATCACTATATTCTACATTATAATTATTAGTTATTAATAAGCAATACTAAAATAAAGAGGTGCCATTTACGTCACATTAAGGAGAGTTTTTGGGTTTTTTATATGAGTTTTTATTGAGATTTAAGTTATTTATGAGATAATTCGTGCGTGGAACTGTGGAACTTGCGCTATAAAGTTAGACTTGCAGTTAACGTTTATTTCCCGCTGTTCAGCCCGTAGAAAGTATTTCCATCATATCCAACATCAGAAGCAGGTGCATCTTGGAAATGGATGTACAGCCGTTTTCCATCGATTCCCAGAATATTCGCAATCGCTTCAAAAATAGCCTTGGAATGTGCGATGTTCTCCTTCACTCCTAATTGACCGATGGACATCAGCGTCGCTTGTCCTGCAGGCTCACTTGTTCCTCCCCACGATTGCTGGAGCCCCGGAATGATCGTCACGCAGCAGTACTGTTCAAACCCCAATTATTAAGTACTCAATATCTTCATAGAATACATTTGTTCATTTTGTTCCAATCTAAAACTTATTCATACAGTCAACGGTTTGCCCAAGGTCATTGACAACACGGAACACAGCGTTGCAGCAGCGTCCGCAGGGATCTTCTCCGTTTGGAGATTTGTCTCTATGCGAAGATGTGGCATTGCACACAACACTTCAGATAAACGACTGACAACAATGAGATTCTATAGAAGAACTCTGCTTAAAGGTACACGTCTGGAGTTAACCAACGCTGTTAGTCAAGTGACAATCTACTCCGACTTCTCCAGCGAATTTTCTCCAAGAAACAGTGTTGGACAAACGCATTTGCTTAAGCTGAGTCGGGTGGAGATGAAAATCACGCGGAGTGGGAAAGTGGCAACATCGCTCAACCAAACCGGCAGGCACGGAGTAGGAAACTTCTATTTTGTTCTGGATTCATGTCTGTCCTCCGCAATTGTGTCCTTCCAAGGTCGATCTTCAGGGTTTTCGCAAAAACCACCACCACCACCCTTCGACCTCCTGCGTTCTTAGGTCAACAACACAAGGTTTGCGCTGCTGTTCAGCAGAGCTTTATTACGTCTGTCCGGCATAAATCGGTAGGTTGAAAGATTGATAAGCTCTGTCAGCAGATGCTTTGGTAAATATTATTATTTTGATTTTTCTTTATTTTAGGGAATGAGTGACGAAGTAGCGGCAGCGGCTGCAGCGGTGGGGGGAGAGTACAAAGATGAAACTATCTTCTCAAAGATTGTCGACAAGAAAATCCCAGCGAAGATTATTTTCGAGGATGACAAGTGCCTCGCTTTTCACGATGTGAATCCTCAAGCTCCAACTCACTTTTTGGTTATCCCGAAGAAGCGTATTGCTATGTTATCCTCTGCTCAGAAGGATGACGCTGCACTTATCGGTCACTGCATGATTGTCGCTAAAGAAGTTGCTGAGAAGGAGGGACTGGCTAAAGGATATCGGATTGGTGAGTTAAATTCTTTATAGTGAAGTGTCTTAAAGGTAAAGAAGACTTATCATGCTGAATTACTTTCTAGTGATTAACAACGGTCAGGACGGATGCCAGTCAGTGTACCATTTACATATTCATGTTCTTGGAGGACGACAATTAGGCTGGCCACCTGGTTAATTGCCAAGTAGCATATTCTGTTCTAAAAGTGTTATAAAATACCGTTTGAATGCATTTTTATGTATTTCTAACTGTTAAGTGCGATTTGGAGTTCCTTATGTGAATAATAAACACGTTCTACGAAGAGGAGCTATGGATTGGAATAAAAAAACAAATGTATTTAAAATTATTGTGAGTTAATTATGTTTGGTAAAACTTAATCATGGTTATCCTCCAAGTTTAACTGAATTAGATGAAGTTTTCTTAATAACTGATTTCTGGTACTTCTTTTTCTTTCTTATGGACCGTTTGATTGCCAAAGTACGTTTCTCGTCTTTACGCTTTGCATTTCTTGCTTTTGCCTTCACGATTGATCTTAGTTCGCGACGTTTTTCGTCGAAATCTATTCTTTCATCATTTGTAGTGTCGATAAAGTACGCCTTCAGACCCTCGAATCTCTTGTCTTTCTTGGTGAAGAAGAAGGCGTCGGTGGGACTTATCTTTAAAACAGTTTGCTTAGGGCCTTCTGGAGTCTTAACTTCATCCTCGTCTTCGTCTGAAGAATCGTACTTGAATGGGTTGCTGTCCCAAAATTTTCTTGTACCAGATGCATAAGCGCCTTTACTATTTTCCTGTATCAATTGCGAACTTGTACCAATAGAGTTGTTTGCTTGACCGAAAGTTGCGAGTAGGCTGAACGGTAAAGGAGCCGCATCAGATTTTGACTCTTGGTTGTCATCGGTAGATGTAAACAGAGACTTTAAGTTCGAGGCTGTCTTGTAAGTGGCAGGTTCGCT
>JAQGAB010000826.1:0-21457 GCA_034696565.1 Isotomurus graminis | reverse complement strand
TTCCATAAATCTTTTCTTGCACCTTTTGGATAGACACACAGCTGGATCACTAGATATTTGCGAGTTAGCTTGGCAGGTTACAACAAATGTGTTGGTTTCAGACAATCCAAATCAGACGTAACTTACGGAATATTCATCCATATCCTGGTGAATAATTAAAGGGAATCCCTTATTCCCTGTAGGTAACTGTATTAATTCAACATGACGGCAAACCATATCACAGGATTTGATTTGAAGGTGCCAGAAACTGTATTCGATGCACATGTCTGCATTAATCGAAATAATGGAGAGAAATGAGAATAAAAGAAGGATAGTACATTCTTGGTTTCCCATAAAATTAAGGTGGATATCTATTTCAGTCCACCTTAAATGTGATCAGGTTTTAAGATTCACACTCAATGGGTTCCGAACACTGCGAGGTCTACGTGTAAACTCATCGCACCGCAAGTGCACTCAGATATACATAAAGTATTGTTCCGAGTCTCACCGTGACTTTGGCGGAGCGTTTAGGTGAGGGTGAACAAGCTATTCATTCATGAATTATGCAAAACCTCTCTCTGTCACAAAAGACATGGAAAGATCATTTATTACCACCACTGCCACTACTGAGTCATTGTCGTGTAACATGAGAGTCAAAGCTTATCACTTGAAAGTCTGTTGAATCCTTTCTGAAAACCCTGTGGCTACACCAAGCCTCCGTTAATGTTCTGTAATAAAAAATCTAAGAACTTCTCCAGCCTTATCATTTACGGAAGTCGGAAGTCCTTCTCTTTCTATGGCCATATATCCTTAAAGTTCCGCTATAGCCAGGCAATCAACATTCTTTCGAGCTTTTCTACTTCAGCTAGTACAGCACGTTTCGTCTTTTAGCGACGGCTCGGATGATTTAATGTGCTTAGGTTCAGACAAAGCAACCACGGAGAGAAAGCAAATTAGATTTCGGTGAAAGCAGAAAGAAGACAAGTTTGTCCGAACAATTGAATATCAATAAAAGATGAGTGAGAAATGAATTAAGGAAGGAATGCCACGAATTCTTACATTTTTAACGCATACCTCCGCTGATTAGAAATCGATACTGACAGTGACACAACATTTTCTTGTAGAATATCACACATTATCATCACCAAACTTGCTCTCTGAATGGAAACTGGAGTAATTTGAGAACATTACTTTATTCAGCTGGTGTTGTGCTGATTACAGTCATTAAACCTTAGCTGTAGACTTTCCATGTGAAGATATTTCCTCCAGGTAATGCATTAACTTTTTCCAGAATGATAAATGACTTGGACTGCATTCAAAGAAATAAACTTCAAGAACAAAAGTCGAGTAGTTTGTGAGGTGAAAATATGAAAAAATATCTTAAGTATTCCAGGTTTCTCTGCTTAAAACTCTTAAAGATCTTTCACAATCTTTGCGTGGAAAAATGACAAATGTGGACCAAAACTACCATAACAATTTTAACTGCTTAACGCGTAAAACCCACAGTGAGTACGTCACGTCAGACAGGAAACTAAAACGGTGTTATCCTTTCCTATCAACTCCAGATATTACTAGAGAAGCACGCAAGCAGTCACCATTTGGACTGATTTATTGGCCGTGGATGCTTATCGATTGGGTTTCCTCAATCGTGTTAAGATCTTTCTGCTGATAGAACTCGACTTTCAGTCCTTTTGTCTTGGAATAAAAAGTAAGAATGGAAACGAGGTTCTTGATTCACATACATACAACAAAAGAAGGATCACGTACGCCACACAAGAGTAAGTAGGTAGGTGTAGTACATTAGGTAAGATTGAACTAGTAGTCTCATTGATTGCTTACTTCCTCTGATAAAAAAGCTTTTCGAGTTAGACGGGTTTTAATACTAAAATTATACCATCAACTCCTACTTAGCGTCAGAGTACACCCTGTCGTTTTATAATTTATGTTGTTTCCTACACCCGTCATTTCTGGTTAGGGAAGGCAACCAATATACCATGTGCCATGCATCGTGTAACATTCTCAGAAAGAACAATGCAACCTTTCTTTTTTGTTCCCAACAACGTAAAGACACTTAGCATTTACAAACTCCTTTCTCAATAGAAAGTCAACTTCCTTTTCGTTCAAGGAAGTGAAAGGTTAATTCCACGTAAAGCTCCAACCATTCCAGTAATAACAATAATCGTATGGCCTACATGAAGAACAATGTTACTTCTTTCTCTTTCTCCAGACTACTTAAAGTTTGATTTTCAATGTGATTTCTCCTCAATTAATCAATCCGATCCATCCAGTAACTGGTACTTCGTGTTCCAACCGAATAAATGGTAGTAAAGATAGCCCAACTTAACCCATCTTATGGCTCTTATCAACGCTCTCCCCTACAATAGTCGATTTCTCTTGGGACAAAAATAACTCTCTGTTCCATTCTTACTATACAATTTGCTGTATTTTACACACTCCGTCGGAACCGGAATGAGCGAGGACAAGTGTTGACCTCAAATGATTAACCGTTTCTTAACTCTACAGCATACAATGGAAAGGAAAGCACAGTGGACAAGTGGACTAGCTCGACTTGCAAAAATAAATCCTTCTTTGTGCACACTGTCGAGATCAATTATTCCAGCTAGAAAAAATAACTGAAATAATCAGATGGTTGGAAGGTGTAGGAAAACAGAACTATGTAAAATACTGCCCATGGTGTCACAGGAAAAATGTTTCTAATTTGAGACTTACAACAGCCATGCATCATACTCGGAACAATGAGGGACGTAGAACAAATGAAATTAAAAAATAAATTTCTTGTGTTGGTATATGAAAAGAGTATATGCATGGGCATTCAGGTAAACTTTATAAATGAATGTATTTTGGAGTTTTACACGCGGATTTCTCGCATCCTACCGCGCAGCGAAAGTTCATTATTTAGAGCTTTTGAGTTTGAAACTCTTATTGAAAAACAAGTCCTTGAGAACTTGGAAGCGTAGCATAATATCTTGGAAGGATCATGAACACAGAAATATGAATGTAGTAGCAGTTGAAAGAAACAAATTGTACGGCCATCAGATTTTGATGAGAACACTGTCTCCAGCTGTTTTCATTGGCTTCCTACTTGAAGAAACACTTGAAATCCCGGACATCTACAGGACGTTGGTTTGCATATTTGTTCGTATCTTTGCAAAACATGTACTGCCTGTCGCTCTTACTTTCTGTTGTGGGTGGTATGGTATGTAGATTCTTGAGGAGACTTTCCATTCCTTACCCTCCTTTTGGTTTATTTGACATGATGGATGAGATGACATGACAAGTCGAAGTGAGTTGAAGAAAGTTTTCTTTAGTCAAGATCAAAGAACTGTCTCCAGGTGAGATTCAAGCCGAGATTTACATCAAAGCTGTGTTTGCTTTTGGTCTTAGTTTCCTACTTATAAGAGACTTTCACAGCAAATGTCTTGACTTCTCATTTCGTTGGGCTATCATTGACGGTATGATATTCAGCTGCCGTGACGTGACATCCACGTACGGATAAAACCGACACACCTCACGTCACATCTGCTCACTGAATCAAAAGTGCCATAAAGTAACTTTCGCATTCTATGTTGGATTCGGGAGACTACTTTTCCTGGAATCTCCCATCAAACACAGTATTTGTAAAAAAATGTGGTTCACCTCGAACATTCTGGACTTTGGCCAGTTCAACTAGCAAAATGAAAGATGAATAAATCCCGACTGGTGACTGGGGGTAATAATTGTGGATTGTTCTCATAAGAATCGTATAATACAGTCTTTATGTCTTTGTACATTTTCTTAGTATTTGAGTTATTTCCAGTTTGATCCACGGAAAACGAAGTCGAAAAGGTTTTTCCTGAATTAAGAAAATAAGTAGATAGGTGGATAATCCATAAGCCTGAGCTTTATTACTATACGCCTGTGATGGAACAGGAGAAACTGGAAAGATTGTTTCCCTACATATATTCCCTCCATTCAATTCAGTTACCTACTACCTTCCTTTATTAATACTTCCATGATTTATGAAGCATTTCCTACTCCTAGTGAAGTTCTTGCTAAGTGGATACACACAAAAAATCTCCCAACTATAATAATATTATTTCTATTATTACCTGCTTCATTTTTCTGATGGAAGTTATTCTCCATGAACAAGATAAATGTGTATGAGCCACTAACCTGAAAGAGTGTCTACTCGTCATGAATAAAAAATATGTGGAAAGGAGACCAAAAAGAAATAAATGTCAAGTTACTTGTGAGAAGAAAAATACGCTGGCACTCTGCGTGTATGTAGAAACAGTGGCGAATCGGTAATTCCGTAGAAAACACAAAATGATATTTCCCCACAAAGTGTAGACACACACCGACATCAGCAAGCTTGATTGTTTCAGAACTAATCATCCGCAGAATAGTCTTCCTTTTATGTGTTACACTTGCAGTGACTAATGTACACCCTTTTATGTCTTGAAACAAACCACAACCACAGCACAGAAAAACAGAGTCCAAAATATTTCAGTGCATAACTTTTTAATTTATTTCCAGAGAAAGAAGACGACAAGTATTCCCCCGTGATTCCTTATCTCTATACAACCTCTATAGTGTATTCTTGATTTGATTAATGTCAAAATGAATAATGCATTTCCACCTGAACTTCCCTTCCTGTATTCTGGTTTCTGGTGATGGTACGGACAGGGCTAAGACGACTAAGTCAGGAAGAACGCAGCACCAACAAATACAGCCTTAATACATCATGTTCACCAACCTTCTCGAGTCTTTAATTAGATTGACAGAGGAAGAAATCAATCAAGTTGTTTCTCTTTATTGAGTCTGATGTTTGGAATCCTTATAGAGCAAAATGCAGACACAACATGAAATAAGTCAGGCATGTGAGTGAACGCGATATATTTCTTCCATCTTTTGTCATATTAATAAAATCACAATATGCATTTTATTCCAAGCAACTCTACTTAGATTTCCACGCTATTAGATTACCGTTAAGCAAAAATCTGCGCTGTACTTCCCTTCCGTGATTAATCTTTCTTTCTGAGATACGCTTAATTTGATTACTATTCCGGAGAAAGTCACTTTCACTTAGTTTTGCTATGAATTTTAATGAAATCTCCTCATGAATTTATTTTGTTGGAGGAGCCTAAATAAAATCTGATGTTGAGGTTGTTTCATTTGGCATTTGGTGACGAAGAATAGAAGGTTTGTAAGACATAAACTCACCCGTGTTGTCCCAGGATGCGCTGACAGCTGGTGTAATGTCACACAGCGGAGGGTGAACCCTCTCTCAAAGCGACATATAATCCAGGTGATTTTAACACTCAAAAGCTAACAGAGGGGGAAAGCTTTCTGTGGTTTCTCTACATGAAAACGATTGATCTTCACTAGAACAGGTCTACTCACAACATTCGGATTCCGTTGAAAATATAAGTCGGCTCACAAAAACCACCTCCGGTCAAAAACACTTGGTGTAACTTACTTTTATTCGTAATTAAAGTTGAAGTTCGTGAAAGACGTGCAAAGAGCCTCGAGGATTTTGGTAAAGAGAATTACACTGATGAGGAGAAAGTTGCAGACTAATTAGACTGTTGCAGAAAGAATATAGACGATTTAGTGCCCACTCACTAATGATTGCATGTAACTCTACTCCATATGTATGTACTCGTGATTTATGTGTTCACAGACTATATACAACTGAAGCCTAAGATTGCAAACGCAGATAACACACAATGAACTTCTGAGAACAATTTCTAAATAATTCCAATTATTACAGTTTTTGACTCAACTCGCAACTCGTGTCTGGTGAGTGTGGGGAGCGCTGGAATTTATCCCGAAATAGACAAGGAGACAGTCAGTGGGAACCCCAGCCACGTTTTGCGTATCTGAAACCGTTGAAATCCTTAGGAAAAGTTGGAACATCAGTAGCAAATGATAAAACTTTTGTTACTAGTCTAAGACTCGGAGACAGCAGGTTGTGGATCGACGAGACCCATGGAGAAAAGTGTGATGAAGATGAAGAGAAATGAGATGAAGAAGTACAAGTTGGGAGTTGACAGAGCTATAGCGGATTGTCTTATTTGACAAAGCGAGATAGATTGAAGACACAAATATGAAACATCAGTAGTGCCAGGTGGTAGGCAGGTAGAGGGAGAAAGTAAACTCGATGAAATCCAATTCTGGCTGACCGGAATAAATATCCGGCTTTGGAGATCTAATCTTCGGATAGAACACTCTTTGGCTCACTTTTTCCGCCCTTCCGTTCTTTTACTTAAACCACAACTGACTTTCCTCCAAGCCTTTATTTGCGATTGTGGTCTGTCTCAACTCGTCCACACACAGAAACCAATGTCTGTCGGCTGCTAAGTAAACTATTTCCATCCAAGTGTGAATACTCACTTCCCCTTATGTCTTTTGTCACTTTGTTGGGACTTCAGTTATCTCTTGTTACAACTTCAAATCAGCCCACAGGGCTTGTTCTTCCTTCCTTATAAGTCTACTCACACCAAGGCTCTCTCTCTGCCTGTCCCTTAAGGATTATCCTCAATAACTTTGGGAAACATCAATAATACACTATCCTATGAAGTGTTTGACACACGAGTCTCTCTCTCTAGCACAATGGGAACCACGAAACACAAACAACGTGGAAACGTGTGACTTTCCCAGAGAGTCCTAGAATACTTAACAGTTTAGCTAGAAGGACCACAGTGAAGAGAAGACAATATTGGGAAATGAAACAACTGCATGCATACTTTCAGCGAAAGAGTCCACGGAATTTTAGCATGGCGAGTAGAAAGCACGCGAGAGAACTTTTGCCACTCTCCAACAGAGTTGCGCTCTTCTTTGGGCTTTTCTCCTTCGCTTCCTATCCTAATACTAATTTGCTATCTCATCCTGTAATTGTGAGACTTCGTCATGATACAAACTACGGTTACCCATACATTTTATTAAGAGAACACCTTTGCAAATCCGGATGTTGGTTCGAGGTCCCAAGTGTAAACCATGTCTAAAGGCTTGTTCCAAAAAGTAATGATAAGAGAGAAGGATATCCATCCCAAAAATAAAGTAGAATTACACAGCCACCCATGCCTGTATTCGATTTTAGACGGAAACCACCCTTCTCTCTGCTTTCTCCAACGTGCTCACTACGTGTCTTCGTGGTTTCTGGTATTTATCCGCAAGTATATATCTTACTTAGTGATTTACATCCAAATTCGCCTCCTGGCTTATCTTTCTAGGGTAATGTACGTTTCTGAATATGCATGATGAAAGTACGGGCAAGCTGCACAACAACTTTCACAAGTACATTCCACAGCACTAACAACTCAACTGGGTGATGTTACGCCATGAATGAAGTCTGCTGAGAATCACGTAGTGGATTTGTATTTTTAATAATCAAAGGATACTCCTATTTTCTGGAGGCACAGGCTGTTTCTTCTCTGTGTAATAAAATCAGAATTTTTTGTAATAAACTAGTTGAGTATTGAACTACTTTTCAAATTTTGGCAGTGGCATTACTACACGTTGTAAATCTCTTACGAAAAGTGAATACGTAAAGGTGATTCGTGGGAATGCACAGCATTTTACTTTCTTCCACTTTTGCTCTTCCTTCCTGCTTTTATCGAACACATGAACCATTTATGGAATCAATAAGTACACGAGGGAGGTCTCAAATGTGAATACAATGATCAATGAATCGTGAATGACAGTTGAAGAATGCAAAGATGAAAGGACATGCAAGGACGCTTACATCTTGTTTATATTACGCATTGTAGTCACACAATATCCAAAAAGGGTGGAGGAAACTGGTAAAAACGTGAAATTGTTTAAGAATGCTTACGGATGTGTGAATATCTATTTATATCCATTCATCGTCCGGGAAAAATGATATGCTGACAGAAACATAACGCGGAAAAAGAGTTTTACTGGGTGGCTTTCTGAGATAAGAATATTTTTGGCTTGAACAATTTACTCTATTGGCTCTAGAAAGAGAAGAAAGAGAAATACATTTTTCATTTTTCAGACTAAACCGAATCAAATACAGACGGTAAACGCAGAGCATGGGAATTCAATCTGCTTCACATATCGTGCGTTCATAATGCTTTGCTGGTCTTCGAAGAATTTAAAATCACTGGAGACAGTAGATTAAAAATAGTTTCTTCACCACGTTCCGTGCAAATCTCTGTAGGAATTGTGCTTATTTACGACACACTGATTTAAGCTGTGAGTATGCACAATCACAAGTCAAAATAATGTATTCACTACTGGCATTCAACTTGCTACTTTCATATTCTAATCTTAAATTATTCTAATGTTGAAAAAAATACCTCATACAACACATTTCAAATGTTATCTAAGCATCAATTTAATTATAATGTCAGCTCTCTGTAAAAATAATTTATTTAACCCGAAGGTTACAAGTAATTGTAAAACTTTTGTGATAAACCAGCTGATGGTGTACAAAGACTAACAAGGAAAGACACATATTATATTTCTTTACGAAAATTCAAGCACCATGAGATTTAGAGAATCTCAAATATAGAGGGGAATTCAAGCAAGCGAGTGAATACCTATTATAGGACAGAAGAGGACACGAACATTTCCAAGTCACAAGTGAAACACCGAAGCGTGACGCGAAACATAAGATGGAAAATGAGACAACCTAATGAGTTTTTACTCAGAAATGCTCTTCAGAACGAGTGAAAGGAATGCAATTCAAATCCGAAATATTTGAATTCTATAAGATTCCCAATCTTAAAACCACCCATACTCTTTCACCAGGTCTTGGCATGACTTAAGGTCTGTTCGTGGTTGAGCCTTCTGCTTTATCAATCACAATTTCCACTTTCACTTCCTCTCTTTCTGAGAAAGTTATCGCATTCATATTAATCTTGGGAGGGAGAGTATCTAGTACTCTAATACTCTACATAGTCAAGGGAAGTCACAGACGAGAGTAAGTTCCTTGCAGATATTATTTTCTCCGCATTTACCAAAAGATTAATCTGCTGAACTATTCCTTAGAAAGCAGTATTCTTATTTTTCAACTGAGCCTTCTTCTCTTAAACAACTTCTGATGAAAGAATACCCCACCGTATTCGTCACTTGCAATTCACCAAGCTCACAGTCTACAATTCATTCATTCTTCTTCTTTGCTACTCATTTGAAACTTTATCCATTTAATTCTTCATCCCCACATTTTAGTAGATGGATGCGTTTGGCCCATGAGAACTCATTAGTTGGGCTCAACTTACTTTTGGCGCTGTGCTTTCTTCTAAATTATTTCATCTTGGAACTTGTCCTTCCCAGAAGCGTAGTTTTGTAGTAATTTCATCATCATTAAAACAAGCCATATGTTTACTTAAATTCCACTTGACACAGTAAGGACAAGGACTGTCGTTTCTCACACATGTGTTATGTGAAATGTTAGAAGAGAAAGTTGAAATTATATATCATCCTTGAGGACACGACTTTCCTCAATAAATAAATAATTTATACAGTGTTCTCCTGAAATCACATATACAGCTTGAAACAAGTCAAAAATAGGGCAAAGGTGGAGGAGGTGTCGTGGACATGTTTTTACTTCACAATTATTTGTATCCTACCTTAAGGCTATAGTGGACATATTTCAAGGATGAGCCTATAAAATCCACCCCGATCAGTTTTTACTTGTTACTGTTCTCAACCAGACAGCAGTACAGTTTTACCCATTGCAAAGCACTCGTGGATTACATTCCTACATTGCAGTCATCACCCAAGCCATCTCAGAGGCTCAGGAGTAAAGGAGTTTGATATCCAGTAGCACTTTCACTTATTGAGTGCTAAGATCAGTAAGGAATAAGACGATACAGCACAAACGATTTCTTTGAGGATTCAATACGTGACAAGAATTCCGTTGTATTAGTACAAGTAAAATAGTAATATGGCAGTATACCCGGTGTCTGAGAATGAAAGGATACATCCAGAGGAGAAAGCATGTTTAAATGTGACATACTTGAGAACGTGAAGCAACAAACCAATATTAAGGGAATTGGGACTGAGACACAATCCTTTACCAACATGGACTTCACCCGTGCATTCTTATTGGATCATTTCCTGAAACACTTTTGCTGCCACTTCATCCTTTCCTTTTTTCTTTTTCTGTAAAGAAGTTACTGTAACACAACAAGCTACCTAACCTAACATGTAGATTCCTGGAACACAGGATTAGTATCATGATTGCGAAGGAGGTCCATCACGAATGTCATGTTGGAAGGATACAAAAATTAAATAGGGTTTTTGGAGTGGCACTACTGAAATTGCGTGAGCATAAAAAGCCAGCCACACAATACAAATCAGTATGGTATAGGTTGTATGAATAGTTTTGCAGTCACTCGGTACTGTGTATGAAGGAAACAGCGTTGCTATTTAACTCTAGAGTTTTATGCAGCAAGCTAAAAATATCCTCTAATTCATAAAAAGATATCGATCTCGATGGACCTTCGAACGGAGAGACTGTTTGGCAAAGGGACAAAAGGATACTTTCCATTCATTTCCGCTCTCTTCAATTTGAATGACGAAGTAAAGTAGTTGTAAAATGACTTTCATACATGACGACGCAAGGATTTGCTTATCGATATACCTTACTTAGTGTACCCAAAAAAAAGAGGCTGGAGATACAACGCTCAAGGGAGGAGGGGATTTTAACGACGACCTTTTCCAGTTGTCGCGGTGGTGAGGATAGCAGTTCAAATCTACATTATAACACGGTGAAAGCACACAGTACTCTGAGCTTTATTGTAATGGGAAGAGAGCACATTTGTACATACACACATTTTCCCCTTCGTCGATGAGTATGCCACTTTCTTTCATGAATCGAGTGAACTTCATTAGTTCTGGTTACTAAAAGCAAGCATACTCATATAAACGAACACGTTCAGAATATTAAACAACTTCACCGCGTTGAATCCGTCAAAATGCTGTGCACAACTTTCACTTTGACATTTTGCTTTCGATATCTCAAATCTGGTTTAAACTATGACAAGTAACAGCTTACTAAACTTTCATTCTGTTTTTCATCCCAAGTTGGCTGCTTTTCAACAGCTCCTCATCTGCATGAAAAGCTTTGAAGTAGTTAAGAGTGGAGATTGGTCCTCTGTCTACTTGTTATCTCAAATGATCCGTGAAACTCGTTTGGTGATTGGGTAATTACTCCTTTGTCTCTTGTACTGAAGCACTACATGTTCTGCTTACTTCTAATATTGACTCTCTTTAAATGCTAATTGTAATCCACTACTGTTTGGCTAGTATTAGTACTAATTTTTAGCTGACACAGTGACATGCGACATTCGATATTGGAGTATGTGCTCGTTATTTCTAAGTGGAAATACTTTTTACAAGATTAAGTGCATTGAACTAGTACCAAATCACACATTAAAAGACGTTAAAATAACTCCTCATTCAAAAGTTAACGAACAAGCCTACCATTAGTGTACTACAAAGTGTTTGTGTTTATTTTCGACTCGTTTTACAACACAATAGCATTCTGGTTCACTTGGCTCTGAACCAAATACTAAAAAATTGGTCTATGCGCTTCTGCTCCCTTAAAAACTGGGTCCAAAGGAAACCCTCTCATTGCCTTCATGTTTTCAGGTCATTATAGTAAGGAAGCCATGCTTAATGCTACTCTGTCTTTACGGACATTTCATTCATTCAAGAAAATCTGTTTTCCTCCACTTCTCATGTCTTTTACTTTTAGTTGCCCTGCACATTCCGAACCGTACTAAAATCTGCGTTGTTTCCAACGAGTTACACACAACCATGTGGCAATAATGCGCACACGAAAGGTTCTATTATTGAGACTATTGTGTGGCATGGGTAATAACTTCTTAAGACAAATGAGGTCTAGTTGTATTGTGGCACGAGACACTTGAGATAATTTGCGTGGCTGTTGTTCTTTCTACAGAAAAGCTTGAAGACCAACAAGAATTCTTATCTCACATGGTTTCATTTTGGCTCTTTTGCGCACAAGATGAACGACAATAATTTGCAAATTACTTTCTCTACGCGCTATTGTTCGTATCACGTAGTTAACGATTTCCTAGATGACTGACTTTACTAATGTTAAATGGTATTGCTTTCCCCTCGAGATCCACGTGCTGTCATCCTTGGGCATTAGGTTTATTCTAAGGGCTTTTCTCTTTTCTTTTCAGTACAAAAGCAGAGAAAGTTGGCATTTCATACTCACCTTAGCATTTTTCATTTGTCTTAGACGCTGGGCTTGATGGGGCGTAATCATGCTCACAGATTTCCCGTCACCTGCACAAACAAAATACATATTAGTCAAATACTGCTGCCACTGCTGCGTATAATTCTTATATATTTTGCATCATTTACTAGCTTATTTAATTCATTCCAAAAATGCTCTACTTATTAAAATAACACTAAATAAACATGAGGACATTCTACAAAAGGAAATTCATGTAAAGAGAACGCGAGTAAATACTTGAAAGAGCAAATCAGATATTAATGCGACGTCTGAAATGTCAAAACTGTCACAATGGGTGCAAATGAATATTATGTATACATTATAATACGGACAACGTAAGCATTGTTCATAGAGCAAGTAATGCACTTCACATTTCATGCTGATTGATGTTGTTTTTATGCGAGTGTCTCTCATCATCCTACTGACAACATAATCTTCGCACCGGCATCCCAACATTCCCAACACGAAGACACCGGTGATCATCTCCGAGTAACATGCATTTAGACCTTTTATCTCCATTATGCCATCAACAAACACGTCTACTCAACATGGAAATGAGTTGGAAGGAACGCGCAAGAGTTAGACTAACACAAAACAGGAAAACATTACCATTGTAGTTTGCAGTTCTTCACGTTATATTCCGCCTTTTTCAATTCCACCCTACTGCTTATTTTAGGACGAAAAGCTGTCGCATTTTTGCTCAATTTTTGAAAGCCTTTCCATTCAAGTTGGTGGAATGGAATTCACAGTTCTTTTTGTCATTCTCACTATTCACCACAGCCGAAATGCCATCCACATAGGAAAGTAAATGGAGCATGAGCTTTTGCTTTTACTGTGTGCTATTGTAAATATCTCTGATGTGTATTACAGGATGACAATATAAAGTCCCATTTGTATTGGTATGTCCTATAACAGATTCATATCTCATGCATTGGAAAGTTAAGAAAATTTTTGTAAAGATCCATCTTAGGAAATTGTAGACGTGAGCTTATATCCATATGACACGGTTCATGTAACAGAAAAACATACTTTTCTTCAAGTCATTCTCTCGCACATCATTCCCAAGTTTATTGTGTGATAGAATGACAACACATTTTTCTGTTCTAAATGCATTCATCTCCTTGCTCCAATAATATCATCATCCGTGTAGGTCTATTGAGTTCTCCTATCAATGGGAGCACATTTGAGTGTAAGACAAGAGAATGAGATCGCATCATATCACATTCAGTATCGATATCGGCATTATTTCATGCTCATTTTCCAATCGATGTATCTACCCCTACTTTGCAATGCGAGTTTTTTTATACCCAGTGACACCGTCAGTGGTGTACTTTTTAACACACACACTTTCGGGTGAAGTTTAACTAATGACGTGGAAGTGAAAGCAGAGGAACACACCTTTACAATCAGGAGGCAATAGTTTGGGTCTCGGGTGAAGATGGACACTAAGCACACGAGAAGGAGGGTTGTTGTGGTACTTTTTATTTCCTGGGGAAGATGTTCCATGAGGATGGTGGAAACAAGAAGTTCCACAGTCACAGGCGTGAACTGGAATGGGAAAAACAAGAAAACACAATTTACCTTTTCGTATTTAATTGCAACCATATACTTTTACCACTCCACATCAATCACTGGAAGAGGTTTAGCCACTAATTCCTACTGCATTGAAGTGACAATAAGTCATGACCATGACACATGCCAACAGTAGCTGGATACTTTCTCTGGTACACCTTAAATACATCGCAGTAGGTAAAAAGTTCCAGATTCAGAACTTCACGTAAAAATAATTTCAATATTTACTTTATTTATTTGTTCAATCATACTGCTCTGAGTTTTATTTCAGTTAATTAATACCCAGGAACGCCGATTTGAAACCTCTAACTATCACTATAAAATGTTCTTCTCAGGTGTTCTTAACTTTCTTGCATCACTGCGTCTTACTGACAGAAACAATAAATAATATTGACTTATTTCAGTCTCTCTCTCTTTAATCTTCAATACCTTCCACGTTGGAATGGGTTCTGGGCATCCACCTCTTGAAGTGTTTAAAATCAAAATAATCTATTTATGATGCAGAAAAGTGAGTTCAATGAGATAATGAATGAGGAAACGACTTAAGAAATGACATTTACGGCAATTCAACCACAACCTCCGTGTAATATTAATGGGCTGATATGCAATTTAATTACATAACAGCCATTATTCGATTTTTCACACTTCCAGACACGGTCAGCATAAAATCATATAGCGTTAAGATATACAATTAACCATAAACCATTTGGTCACGGTCAGTATTCCTCAATTTATCACACAAAAAGTACATTATGTAACATTCAGGCCATCTTAAGAAATATTCATTCTGTTGACCTCTCACTCTCACGAAAACGCTAAGCTGGCCGAGCATCACAAAAAGTCAAACGTGCTTTAGCAATATGATTTTGTGAATTCTTAGAGATAGACTTATAAACGAATCTTACGTCTTAGACATCGTTTTTTCTTTTTGACAACAGGAAAACTCACTTCCTTCGACAGTCCGGGTTTCATGAACACTGGCGGTGGTGGACGTGGTGGACGAACACATTGTTTTACTTCGTAGATTTCATTATCACTTACACAATCTAAATCGCCCATTATGCACTAAGTTTTTGTGTTTTTTTCAGATTATAACAGGTAGTTTAACTGATTCACATTTTTGGTAACCAAATCCACTGACACTGCTTCAAATATTTTTGTATGTAGTTCCTTATGATTCATCTAAAATAATTGCCAAACCAGGAACTCCAAAGATGCTCAATCTCCTCAAGTTTAGAATTAAATGCCAAATGAGTGCAAATCCTTAATGATAAATCTTTCCTCCCACTCCCAATGCAATTGAGAACTTTACTATGAACTACTCCTAGAAATCCCTGTCACTTCACTGTGAACTAATGCCACTGTATATTTCATAACAGTTGGTACCTACAATCCACATCCAAAGTTCTTTATTCAAATTTATCACAAAGAACAAAAATTACGGTAACTGGGATTCAAAATCGTACGGTAGACATGTCTTCAGTCTATTTTAAATAATTAGCCAAGTGTGTAAGGGTCATTGTTCATCGTTTTTCATGTGCTCGACGTGCTTTAAAAGACAACGCAGAGTCATAGGAAATTCAGTTTTCTTTGCTCACTTTTTAGAAAAGCAGAACCGTTAGATTAGCGAGTAATTCTCTTTTCTAGTCCCTTCTACACTTTGTCCTGTCCTTTATGACGTCGTACTCAAAGATTCCTCATTGAATGATGCAGAGACAATTCATTAAATACACTTGTGAAATACCAGTATGGTTTGAAATTAAAGTGTCTTGACATGTAGGACAGCTAATCATAATGAACGAACACTCTTGGCCTAAGAATAGAGACTTAGAGACTATACTTACTTCACACCAACATTTCTAACTGAACTTTTAGTGAATTTAACCATTTATTTTGCATTCTTATTAGATTCTTCCCCCATCAGCACCTTAAGTTCATGCACATTAATGCCCAACAATTAACAGACGACTTATTTTGAAAACAGGAAGTATTAAATTCACTCGACCATAATTGTTTTCTTGTTTTAAATAAAATGAGAATTCTTTGGGCTAATAGTGTTTGGTATTCGTAGGATATTCTCTGTTTTTGTCACACTCCTAAATACGTTACTAATACTTTACCATTCTTCAAGCAGCTAACCGTTTCACTTTTATCGTAAAATGAACAATCATTACTCACTCAGACAGAATATTTGTCAGAATACCTTATACACTAAACCCACGTACTTACATCGTTACCTTGTATAATGCTACACTAGCATTACTACTTCATAACAAAATTCTCATTAAGTTTCAAACTTGAAAAACAATGCCAAGTAAAGGATAATAAGTTTTCTTGTGAATCTTACCTGGTGGAGTAATCTGCTGCAAAGCAGAAGGACGCTGTCTTCTAAATACTTCCGAAGGTTTGAGTCCCTCTGATGATGTGCTTATCCATGGGGCTTGGGAATCATCACGTACAGCACTCCAGTACGCCTACATAATAAACAGTTAAAGAATTTGTTTCACATCCATATTAAAACCGCAGAATGTTCATTCTACATTTAAAGCTAAACCTCAAATATATTTTATGTGCGATAGGGAATTCCACTGTAATGAAATTACACTAAACTGAGCTACTAAAACGGATAAGAGAATGTGCTTCAATTATTGCATATCATGTCTAACCCAACAACTGTTTACTGTAGGCCGCTGCAGAAAATATTGGCCATAAATATTGTGATTATTTGTATCAGGGTCAACACAGTCATACAAATCGAAAATACTTTGTTGACCTATTTCCGGCATCTTTCATGCAGTCGTAACGAGTGCATCAGAACGAGTGTGCATTGTAACCCTGACTTGATTGTACGAGTCAATGAAAAATCTTTCTCTTGTAGCTTGAGCACAATTCCATCCAATGCCGGATTTATATATACTTATCCATCACCAGTTGTGTTAAGAATTCAGGAAACATGTCAATTTGTTGCAGTGGAGAGCATTCCACTCTGTGGACAATCTCATTGTGCATTTAAATGAACTTGGAATGCTGACAAACAACGAAAGTAGCAGTGGCAATGAATTCCAGTTTCCACTTCATTGCAACTATTTAGTTTGCCACTATTTACTTCACTCTTAATTAAGGTAATCCTATTCTGATGCTAACCTCAATCTGCAATTAAAAGCATCATTTTGATCCGATACGTTTTTTGAAGACAAGAGTCTTAAATTAAGGTGACTGCATGAGTATAAGTATTCGACACTACAAATATTAATCCCACATTTTTACACAGGGAAGTCTTACAACCCACTTCAGATGTTTCTCAACTTTGCACTTCATCAAAGACTAAGGTTCTAACACTTCTAACAAAGCAATTAGTAACTCTGGATTTAATTCCATTGTATTTGACACTGACAATGCATTGGTGAGAGAAATGTAATGAGCTGTTAATGATTGTGTGCCGATCTAAGGTTACAAATGTCAGAATGCCAGGTCTATTAAGGTCGTCCCGTAGTGTTCGCAAGGTTCATTAGGAAGTCTCGTATAAGCAATATAGTAATCATCTTATCATACACTACAGCTAGTTAGGCTACACATTGTCTGTGCTCTTCATGGGAAAACTAATTCGTAGCGCAGCTCAGTCACTATGTTTGTATGTCAATAGGCTCGTCTTTAACTCTTAATTTTCTGACAGTGACACCAAAACTTGTACGACTGGTAGCAGACAAACTGTCGTCCCCTGTAATTGTAGTCGGTAGAAACTTTCATTTGCATCCTGTGCACCATTGTGCGCGGAGCAGGAGTATTATTATTTATAACTATTAGCATAAAACTCTAATCCACTCAGACATCCTGTGCCACACTTTAAACCAGTTTTTCAATAAAAACACATTAATTTATATTTAAAGAGAAAGATGAACAAGAGAAAATGACAGTTCAGTCATACAGATGAGGTCAACCTTGTCATCTGTGTCTGGTAAATTAGCTTCACTATCTTTTGCAAACAAAAATTGCCAATTCAGGATTAGCATTCCAAGTAATTGCCCTCTGTACCGCCTAAGAGCAGCTTCACTTTAGCCCTAATTACACCGAGTCCAAAGCATACGTGCTTGACTTTCATGATTTATTTAAACGTGGCCTATGTCACTATATACCTGTGGTTAAAATAAGTCATCAATCTCATAAAAAATGAATAAATTCTCCACTCTCAGTGCTTAAACACTTCATCTGCCTCATAGAAATATTCACCTTGCATGCATGCCTGCACACAACGATGATTATCCTCATAATATTAATTTTCTAAGGCAAGCACCCAAGTTAACACTTCAACGATGCGAAGGTCTAAAAATATCAAACACAAGAAACACTTTCAGGACTTTCGATTATTTGAGAGTAAGATTAAGTACGTTGGCACTATTACCATAATCCAACAATCCTGAAAGTATTAATTGAACGGATGAAGTTATAACTTTTGCTTCAATAGCATAATAACACTATGATTTTATCATTTTTGAGATCCTCACACGTAACACTGTACATTCACATGATTACATTTGAGCACAAAAGAACCACTCTTCACATCTGCGTACACACAAAATGTTAGGTAAAATTTAAGCAATTTCAAGAAGAATGACGATTTTACAGTTGATAGCGAACTTCTCACGGATTTGTTGCAGCACGTGGAGTCGAAATTGAAGGGGATAATGGATTTTGGAGAACCACAAAAACCATGTAATCGTAATAACTTAAATAATATTAATCTCACACAACAATATCCTTCCGTGATGACGCTTCTTGAGGAAGTTATTTTGTTAAATCACAGTAGAGCAGTGTACAAAACAAGTCTATCAATCTCGAGAGACAAGCGGATGGACCGGAAAATACTTAAGACTGGCAGCAATGGTTAACCGTGATGGGACTAAAGGACTTGGAAATGGAAGAAACTCCTGAACACGAGATTATTAACCCAACGCTCTCACGGTAATGACATTCCAACAGGAATGTGAACCATTTTTTGCGTAAAAACGATTCAGTTTCCTTACGGTGGCACATGAAATTCAATTTATTACGGAAATCGTGTAATTCACTGCAAAAACTGATGCTGCGGTTCCTGTGGCTGGGATTGTGGAGTAGAAACCACATAGAAAATGAAACGAATAAGTCTTCGTAGGGACGTAAAAAAGAACTCTGTTCACCTGCAAGTCTCGGTGAGTATTAAGAATTTTAACAGAGCTAAGTGAATAAAAAATTGTTGAAGAGAGACAGATACATTCCATTGTTCAAACAAGGCTTAACCAATTGTATTATTGTTTATATAAAGTAATTACAAGTCTTCATTATCATTATTACCGTGCTAAAAATACGAACAACAAAAGGCTTGACTCTGACTCATGAAATATAAATGCATCATGCTTGTGTGTATGTTGTTCCTTCCACCAAACATAATTAAGACGCTTTGTAAGCGATGCAAAGAGATAACTTGACCTACAATTTTAGGCTCAATGTTTACTCAAGGCCCAATATCAGATCCCGTCGAGCAATTAGTTGATATAACAATTCTACGCTTAACATAGTGACGTGAGGTTTCAAGAAGACTGTTTGAGTCATTTCGGTTCATCCCTAAAGCTCGTGTTCAAGTCGTGCTGCGTGAGACTTCCCACGATTATTCGGCACTGAAACCTCGATCAATAATCAATCACTCTAAAAATATTGCAACTCGATTCATGACTTTTAAATGGAAGTAAATATTAGTCTGTCTCCTCCACGATTTTGCTAATTCACATACAAGTCTAGAGTTTAAGATAAATTAATACACGCTGCCAAATAGAGAGGAAGAGTTTAAGAATGATGATGCCAACAAATCGTCGGTTGTTCTTGCTCCCAATTGCAAAAAGGTTAATTCTCTTCTGTCAGACAGGATACAATATTTCCTTTCTTTAACTATCCCGTTCAGATATTTTTATATGGCTTATTGAAATTCATAGTTTTTTAAGTCGAATTTAAATTCAAGCCAATAAGAAACGCTTGAAGTTTTAGAACTACATAATACTATTTGAATGAGCAATATTGATGAGGACTGAGAAGCCAGATTTAAAATCCAAAAAATCGTGTTCACAAGTCATCACGGTACCATCGTATAGTAAACAATACTCTGTAATTTCAAAGCAAGTTTCAGATCGACTAGACGCTTGTTATAATCCCCGTTCGCTCTATTTATTAATTAGCTCTATTATTTCGTGTTTTTGCTCAAGAAACAATATAGAAGGATTATGTATAAGGAAAGAACTATTACTTGTCTTCATTCTACACAATATAACATGAAAGAGGGCTGTGAGACGTGAGAAGCACCTGGTGATGATGATCTTACATTAGTGTATGATGCATGATAATGATGATGTGATAATAATTTTAAGTTTTCTTATTCCTCAAGGTGTAATTTGCTTATAGCTTCATTGCAAGTGGAAAAAAGTCTCATATTACACTTCTGTCTTTAGCAGATGCCTGCGACTATTGAGGTAAATATACGTTGAAATAACGGTAATCCCAAGAAAAACTTCGTGCATAGCTCACCCAATTTTGCATTGGAAGACATCCGATGTGAGTGAGCCAGATGGGAAGTACTGTTGCTTCAGCTTTAACGCAGAACATTCTTGCACACAATTCTGATGCCTCACTGGTCACATATCCAGTAAGATAATGACGTAGACTTTACTTAAGCCCTAGTACAACTTGAGTTTCAAAAAATTACCTAACTACAGGTTGCATGATGTAACCAGCTGTTTTATGATGGTTGAAGAAGAAGATGAAGGGATGGAAGAACTACTATAAGGTTGATTAAATAGAGGCTTTGTACTCTGCTGAGTGCCCTACTTCACATTATATGCATACCAGAAGGGTCACGATGCGATGGTCATTTCATTTTCGTGACCTGTCTGTCGGAACGGAATTATGAACGCTTTACACCCTCAGCATATCCAAATATCTCTCGCTTTTAAGCAAAATCCTCTCCTGATTATGTAACTCATTAGAAAGATCCTGTTAGTCTTTACTCGTGCTTCGAGACTACACTACTGGCCTATAAGACCCCCAGTCAATCAGTAGAGCCTCAAATATTTCATAATCAGTCAAGAACTTGTCAATCTCATTTATCCGAGATTTCAGGCGTAATCATTGCTTTTTCAGAATACTGAAAGTCTCCGTAACAAAGGTATCGATCATACCTATCAGCAACCCTTTACCCTGTAACATCGTTTAGTACAAAGCGGTGAAATAGTTTATTTGACGAATTAAAAATTAGCATACTCGTAGTCCCAGTTAAACTACAAAATTGCAAGGGTTCGTGCAGCTCGTTAAGAAATAGCCCTAAACAGATACGGTACATGATACATGTATATATAGAACATGAGTTTGTATGTACAGGCTAGTGCATCCACGAGTGTGGGTCAGATTCAACAACGATTCAAGATTAAAACCAGTACTCTGGTGGCTAACCTCCCTGAGGAGGTATAACTCATCATTTGCGTAACTCTTCGTCGGTGAGATTAGTCCCTGTAACCTATTACTGCTGATTAAAGCTTAGAAAAGTATTAGGCGGATGCAAAATAAAGGTAGAATCTAGGTGATTCAAATAATAACATCCACCACAACTGCCACCTCCTATCGTCTTTTCTTAAGCAATAATTACCC
>JAQGAB010000825.1:0-21462 GCA_034696565.1 Isotomurus graminis | reverse complement strand
TCCTGTTTAGTTGACTTCATTCATTCGAGCGTCGTTTTAAAGAATACAGTGAGGACCGATGGGACTTTTTGAAGGAAATGAACCTGTGCAGCCGATTATTTGTTTGAAGTGAAGTGTCATACATACGGAACATCTCACTTGGCTCTCTGGACCTTTACTGTGTGGCAAGTGGGATTTTGAAATAGGTAGGTTATTTGCAGCATAGCTGTTGTTTTAATTATTGGTAGCAGTATTTATTTGGATAAGCTTAAATTGTTTTGGATTCAAGAGCAGCTTTAATTTATTAATTTCATGGTAGGTTTGTGAATGAGATTATGGAAAACGACGCTGGAAGGAGAGAAGGTTTTATTGAAGCGGACGAAGAAATTACGGAACGAGAATTGAATGGTGATGGTGAACATTTGCCGGCAGAAGACGAGAATGTCGACAGGGATGGGCAACTTCTTAACGGGAATGGAAGGGAAGAAGATTCTTCTTCTGCTAGTGGAACGGAGGAAAATGGCGTTAATGAGCTTCCTGAAGTACCAGTATATACCTTAGAAGAATCATCATCAGACATCCTAGAATCGGATGCAGATGTTTTGCAAAATGGACGTGAAAGGAGTACTGAAGAAGCCGCAGGTCCGTCCACAGCACCGAGTGTCACCAATCAAAAAGTTACTATAAGAAGTTTCCGTGTAAGAATCGATGAAAATGGAGAGACTTTGTATGAGTTCGACTCGGATACCGCGTCTGTCGGGAGTGTTGAATCATCCATTTCCTTAAATTCAATTGATAATGTGCCAGACTCAGATGGAGATGAGTTGGCGGTCTTTGAAAATTTACCTGACCCTGGACTCCAACGAACAACAGCGGTTCAAAATGGTGTACAGGAACATAGGACCGTCCAGCTCCCTACCGTCTCAGATTCAGATTCAGATTCAGATTCAGATGATGAAGACTACACAAACAACCATGTAATGGACCTCCACGGAATGTACCAACAACGACGACCACCTACTCCTGTTGAACCTGTGGAAACTATTGGTGGGAGGGTGCAAATCAGAACAAGGCAAGCCAGAGCTCGACCTAGGTCAATTCCTGTAGTTCGTTCAGCCAACAGAATAACAAGCAGCGATATCGACTCATCGCTGCTTGAATCTCCTGTTGGGTCAGGACCTGCGGAACCACAGCCAAGTACTAGCAACACAGGAAGTAGGCGAAGGAAGGCTACCCAACCTAAGAAGCGAAGAAAGACGAAGAAGCATAAAGACTTTGTTCCTAAACGGAAGAAAACAAAGCCATCGTCTCGTAAACCACTGCAACCCAAAACGATAGTAGAAGAAATCTCAGGAAACGAGTGTCTCAAAACATACAATAGAAAAATCAAGACAGAGACCAAACACAGGTTGAATGTTAGTTTTGAACATGAAGATGCACCCACAAATTCTGCTAATGAATCCAAGGAAGGTCAAATAAGTGGTGCAAGCACACAAGCCATAAAAATTGGCGAGATTGCGTTGAAGGATGTGGGAGCTCCGAGCTTATGGACAGCGTTGGATTCTGACGATCTCAAGACGCAGTTTTCAGGATTGTTTGAGTTCTGTATTTTCGTAAGTCAGGATCCCACCCTTAGTATTATTCGTCTTAAAACTGCTGAGCAGTTGTCTGATGAAGAATCAGCGAGCCGTCCGAAACCCAAAGGATTAAAGGGAAACGACTTGAAGAGACAGTTAAAGTTTACCCTTCACCGTAATTATTTTTTCCATTTCGACTTGGTTGATATCGATCATTCCCTGTTCAGTACTCACGGTTTGGGAAGCAAGAAGACATTTCGACTGGCGTTTCGGAATTTTGATCCTGCAACAAGACTTTTGAATTTTGATGTGAATTTACTAAAGTCTGCCATTATCTCTGAGCATAGCTTGGCTGATATAAATTATGGAAGTGAAGCAACAATGTCTGCTGTTTTGAATTATTTCTTCTTTCCTGAGAAAAGAAACGACAACTTACATGTCCTTTTAAAAAATGAAGAGAAGGAAAAGGAGGATATTGCCTGGTTTTATGGTCAGATTAAGAAGTATCACATGCAAGAAACACTTTCGGATCCAACTTTTTCACTGCAGCCTGACTGCATGAAACCTCAGTTGAGAAATTATCAAAAAGAAGCAGTAAAGTGGATGCTATACAAAGAAAACGCGATTTCTAATGGGCAGATCCAGAATGGGGTACCGTCGTGTTCAAAAAGTGCTCCGATTGACTTGTTAAAAGCATTTTATGACAAGGTATACACCCCTGTCGAGCTTGATGTCGTCTGTGAAGATGGAATGAAAATGCAGAAGACAGCTTTCTTCAACTCGTATTGTGGTTACGTGTGTTGGTCAAAGCCAACTGTTAGTAAATTCGAAGGAGGTGGACTACTCTGTGATGAAATGGGTTTGGGAAAGACAGTTGAGGTGATTTGTTTGATTTTGCTTCATCCAAAACCCGTATCAAAGTCGGACCACAATGCGGAGCAGACCGATGCAATCATACCTGCGGTTAAAGATGAACAAGATTCTGAGTGTTCTGCCGTGGAGGAAGATTTTATTTGCAAAAGAAATGCGAGACCACGTCGTTCAGTCAAAAGAAAGCGACGAATCTTGTCCAGTGACGAAGACGAAGATATTCAAGATAGTGACCCTGAATGGCAAGATATATCCATTAAAGAGGATGAAAATGTAGATTCAAGACAACAAAGTCCGTCGAGAAAGTCAAGATCCGTTATAAGAGAGAGTCCACTAAATCACACGATCGTGACGACCGATGATATTTCTCTTTGCCATCCTAGACTGAGACGAAAACGCAAACTATCTCCTTGCGTATTCAAAGCAGACGATAATGAAAGCGGTAATGAAGGACCTAGTGCTTCAAGTTCTATGAAGAATGACTGTCAATTACCTGGACCCTCACATTCTCATGCAGATGTAGACCTCAAACTTCAAGAAAATCCAAATCATCAACAAGAAAGTGTTAAATCTAAAAGAAGCACAGATGGGGCTTCAGGGTCAGATATTGTTATAATAACCTCAAAGACAACTCCATCCAAGAGACCACGCAAGTCTTCAACTTCAAGTACTGGACCGAGTAAACCGGAAACAACTTACTCCAGAGTTAAAAGTCTGTATGATGCTGCCCTTAATGAGTATTCTGCTGCCAGGTCTATTAATAGCGTGAAGTTCCATGGAACATTTTTTGATACGAATGTTGGAAGAAAGGCGTTTTTCGAGTGCATCTGTGGCGGATTTAATGATGACCACAGGGACATAGTTACTTGTACAATTTGCGGAAGCTCTCAGCACGTGGAATGTGTGGGCTGGACTAAAAAGTTATTAATGAGAAGCTCGGAGCTTGGCAGAGGCTACGAATGTCCGCACTGTGCTGTGTCACAGGATCCGTTTCCAGTCAAAACTACCCTTATCATAACTCCTAATACAATTAGCCATCAGTGGATCAGTGAAATCCAAAGACACGTGAAGAACAGAAGCTTGAGTATTTTATTGTACAAGTAAGTTTCGAAGTTTTATTCTTCTTCATTCTCACTGAGGTTAAAAATAATTCCATTGTGTCATAATGTAGAGGAGTGTCAGTTCATGGATATCTGTCACCTCAAAAGTTGGCCGACTACGATCTCGTCATTACTACTTACGGAGTCCTATCCACAGAACTTAACTACGTGGACCTTCCTCACAGTAACAGCGATGAAGGTAGAAGGTTCAGAAACTCCAAGAGGTATTTGTCCATTCCATCTCCCCTTCCCTGTGTGCATTGGTGGAGAGTGTGTTTAGACGAAGCTCAAATGGTCGAAGGAATCGGAACTAAAATGGCTATGATGGCTATGAGACTTCACGCACAGTACAGATGGGGTATCACCGGAACTCCTGTCAATGAAGGACTACAAGGTATAGTCATTAACAAAAAGTCATGCATGTTCAATTGATGTCGGATTAACTGAGATTATGTACTTTTTACAGACTTATTTGGTTTGTTCGCATTCCTGGGCCTTGAACCAATATCTTTCGATTTTTGGTGGAACAAGTTAATCCGAGACCCATTTTATAGAAAAGACACATCCCTTTTGTACGAGATATTTGGGCAGTTTATTTGGAGAACTGGAAAGCCCGATGTTCTTGATCAACTTGGAATCCCCCCACAAACAGAAATCGTTCGGTGGTTGAAATTTTCGCCTGTGGAGACTCACTTCTACAAGCAGCAACATGAAATCTGCTCGAATAAGATTATGTCCAAGATAAACCGCCTTAAACAGGTGTCAGCACAAATACTACAAACAAAATTGTCTGCATTGGACAGGCAAACACTCCAGTCATTGTTACAACCCTTTCTTGACTTGCGACAAGCATGCTGTCATCCTCAAATGGTAAAAGGCCAACTAATTTCCCTGCAAAAGGGAACTTTAACCATGGAGGAACTTCTCGCTCAGCTAATGAAAAAATCCAGTGTCCAGTGTTCGGAAGATCATCGACAGATTGTGTCAGCTTTGAACGGAATGGCAGGCATCCACATTATACGAGAAGAATGGATTGAAGGATCAGAAAAGTACAGAGAAGTTCTTCAATCTGCTGACAGAAATAAGGAGTATTTTCCCACCGATACTTTACAACTCTTACACACTATAGAAAATTTGGCGGATCTCTTAGATCGACAACACCACGGTATTCCACACACATTAAGAGATGATTCCTTAAGAACAGAAGCAGAGCAGTTGAAAACCAATTATCTGAAAAAGTACGCTGATGGTGTAGATGCAGCAAAGAAAGCTGTGGCACCACTGACTGTTGAAACCGAAGAGCTGTTTGAGAAGTTTCAATGTACTGAGCAGTCATGGTGGGCTGCGACTTTGTCAAAAGCTGCGAGGCTGGATAAAATTGACAATTTAATAAGTCGAATAAGAGATGACTTAATAGATAAGACCAAAAAGCTAAACAATGTGATTACCTTAGCAAACAAATTCAATGATGCTTTTGGATTGCAGCATGTCTTAGTAGAAACTATCACACAGATTGAATCCATGCGGCAGCAAGTTCTTCAAGGCTTGGAAGATTTACAGAAGGAAGATATCAGTGGTTTCGTGCATGCTGCTGTAGCTTGTCACTTAAGAAAAAAATCTGATTCATTTTACAAGAATTCCGATGAATCTGGATTTCGTTGCAACTTGTGTCGCTATCATGATGACTTTCTTCGGTATGAATCTATAATTTTTAAAGAAGAGAAAAAGCAGAAAGCTGTTCGAACTGGACGAAGATGGCAACAGCAAAAACTTATGGGACAGATGTCAAATAATCTAACCGAAGAGCAAAGGAATATAGCATTACTAAAGGAAGAAGAAGAATTATTTGAGTCCTTGGCAGGTGTACAAATGCAGCTGAGTGATGAACACCGACGGGGGACTTGGGGAGACTCTGACACGGAAAAAATACTGAAAAACATTAACAATTTCGCCCGTTTAAATAGTTTACCAAGTGTGGTATTAGAAGATGGTGCAACTCACATGAAGCTATTCGAAATGATGAAGAAAGAATTCAGATTGCTTCGAATTTTATGGCGACAGATTTATGACCAAGTGTCTGCTGTTGATGAGTTAAGTCAAGCAACTACGAGACTTAGGTTAAGGTACCCAGATGAGCAACCGCTTGCTACAAGTTCAGACCAACCGTCTACCAGTGAAGGAGGTCGCAGAGAAAGAGGGGGTGCAAAGAAACCTAAGGAATTAAAATCAGGAATGTACGATCAAGATCACAAGATACAGGTGATCAATATTCTGGAAAGACATGATTTGGAACCCAAGATGCAGCAAATGTTTATTGACTTGGAAAACGGGAAACATGAGCTCTCTCTCCATATGGGTCAACTCTTATATCTAGAAACTTTGAAGAAGAATGGATACGGCAAAGCAGGGTCTACGAATTCAGAAGATTGCCCAATATGTCAGCTAACTTTGGGAATGAAATGGTCTGTTCTCAAATGTGGACACTCATTTTGTTCGGATTGTGTCAAAAAGATGTGTCCAAATACATTTCAAGTCTTCCTCTGTCCTCTGTGCCGTGTGGGAATGAAATATGCTGATGTCTCTTTTGTTGATACCAGAGGGTAAAATACGAATTTTAATTTTACTTCATGACTCAAACAAACCAATCACAATCTCTAAATTTCGTGATTCCTCTTTCAGATTTGAAGATGACGTCAGCGACGGAGGAAAGCGAAAAGTTGAGATTAAAGGAAGTCACTCTACGAAGGTTGAAGCTGTAGTTGAAACATTGATGAAGTTGCAAGATACCCATCCGGGAGAAAAAGCAATAGTGTTTTCGAGTGTAAGTGGAGTCAAATCAGTTGAATGTTAAAATATTTAAAAGTATTGCAGGTAATTAATTATTCTTGTTTAATTTAGTGGAACGAAGTTCTGGAAATCATAAGCAAAGCGTTGGATCAAAATGACATAAAAAACTGCATGCTTAACAAGCAAGGCAAGGCGTTTCAGACACAACTGGACAGATTTAAGGTATCTTAGGTTCACAGATTATTAAGTAAAAAATTAAGTCTTAATTGTTTGTTCAAAACTTTTTTCAGAAACGGGAAGACGTGCAAGTATTACTCATTCCAATGTCTTCCGGCTCAAAGGGTTTGAATATAATAGAAGCTACACATGTTTTACTTACTGAACCTAACCTCAACTCTGCCAGTGAACTCCAAGCAATCGGTCGTGTGCATAGGATTGGCCAAACAAAACCTACTTTTGTTCATCGATTCTACGTATGAATGAAATTATATAGCATTTCAAAAATTCTAGCGAATAAATGTAGCAAGTATTAATGAATATTTTTTATTTCAGGTTAAGAAAACCATAGAGGAACAATTATTCGAAGTTTTGCAAAATCAAGACATTTCTTCTGATGAGGAAGGATCTTTAACTGTTGCTGATTTACAAAACCTAATCTTACAGGGAGAAAGGATGGAGTAATGACCATTCATACACAAAATGTGAGAAAGAAAGAAGTGTGAGATTGTTGATAGATTTATTAATTCAAGGACTTTTGAAGATTTAAACAAATGTTTGGTTGTCCAGTGCTATATGGACTTTGACTCTATGAACTCAATGTTGTGTTTGTAGTTTTGGATTTTTAAAACATTGTTGACTGTAACGTTACATAATTGGTTTCTAAAAATGGATAGTATGAAACATACTTGTAGTAAATAAGTAATTCTGTAGGAATACTGTAAGAATACAACTTGTGGAACATTCCAACTTTCAAGGTATTTAATACAATATTTAAATTCTGTGTTGAAGAATATGCAACAGTCAAGAGTGAAAATTATTGTAGGTTACAATTGCTACACTTTTCATTCATATTTTACTCTTTTGAGAATGCTAGGCTGATGATCACGTCACAAGGGATTCAACGTAATAATATATTGCGGTGGTCCACTCTACAATTTGGTAGGTTTGTATTGATTATCCATACGTCTTAATTTTGCACAGCAACGGTCAGTGTAGGCTTGCTCTCTGTTGAACATCTCTGTTAAATCTGTTGCATTCTGAGCCAACTCATCCATTGTCTACAAAACAAATTAATTAAGGTTTAGAATGAAAATAACCTCCCATGTGTCTGCTACTGTACCTGTGCAACTGTAATGTACTTCTGAAAAACTGGATTCTTGGATGGCTCAAACTTGCTAAGCCTATTTCCTCCCCCAATTTTGAATGTTTCTCTTAGATGAATGAATGAAGGGTCTTCATGTAGGGTAGGTGGTGTAGCAGGGTGTTCAAACAGCTTCTGGTAATCAATCGTCTTATGGCGTAGTTGAATCTTCTGTACAGAAATCGGTTTAGACCTTAGATCTTCACTTGGCGAAGATGATCGCGATGAGGATGAGTCACTGCTAGTTTTCTTTGGTGGGTAGGAGGACACTAGAACTCCACTTGGTTTGAGTGAACCGTCCGGGTTGTGATTCACAAAAGTTTTTGAATAAACTTTGTTGAGAAATTTGTTTAAATACTCTTTACGCTCTTGATCCCTGTCGCCCAAGAAAACGATGTCTCTTTCCTTCCTTCTTTGCTCTGCTTTTTCCTTTCGAAGTGTCTCTTCCCGTTCAAGAATCTCCCATTTTCTTCGAAATGCTGCAGCTCTCTTTTCTGATTCCTTAAATAGTTGAGACTTTATTTGTGCAATGCGGTATTTCCTCTTTCGTTCTTCGAAGACGTGGTAAAGCTCATCAGGCTTCCTTTTGATAGCTCCATCATCAATCAGATTAGCTGATAATTTCTCAGTGTTCACCATTTTTACAAGCTTTTGAGCCTCAGCTTGCTTATATTTATTTTCCAAATGACGGAGTCTAGCTCTAGCACGCTTGCCGGCCAAACGCTCCTCTTCATCAAGTTGTTCCTCTGGGGGAACCCAGTACGTTCCGTATTGATGAAGGTAACGAAAGAACTGGTCACCGTCGAATTCATAAGGCTCCACTGCGGTGATGTCAGCCCTCACTTGTTCCCTCACAAGCATACTTCTGTTGAAATCTTTTAACCGCTTCATCAGTGCATTTACCCTTAATAATAGGCCATCAAAGTATCCAATTACATAAAATAAAGGTAATGAAGTAACGAGCACCCACATTGTAAAGAAATGACTACCTAAAAACCGGATGTGTCGCGAGACCTTTCATATCGTTTGGAGGATCCATTTTCCCTTCAATGACCAACTTCTTTACTCGATTTTTTTCTTGCCATTCGCGATTCTTCGTTATACGAGCCTCCATTGCACCTTCTTCACCCACTAATCGTTGATAAAGTGTGTTCATAAATTCCCTATCATTCAATCGAGCCTTTGTCGTATTCATTAAGTATTCCATTCGAACTGCCACTCGGTTGGGATGATCGACTCTGAAACATGATAGATTAAGAAAATTCTCCTGTACATTACTAGTTGATAATTATGACATTTTAAATCATTGCTGAGAACCAACGTGTATAGAACAGTCTCATCTTTCGCGTCGTCACATTTTAAGTGCTGTTTCATCAAATCCGTACGATTGGATTTGGATGCCCTCGTTCGTAGTCTCCTACGCCCTTTTTTTCTCTTAGCTCGATCTTCAGTAGCATCTAATTCTTTTTGCATCTGCGCTAATTCTTTTTCGGATGCATTCCTTGAAAGAGCTTGAATGACTGGCTTCGCTTTTTTGTGGTGGTGTTTCCTTTTTTTCTTGCTCTTGCTTTTATCTTTGCTCATTTTGAATTTGAGGCTTCTGCCTGACTATCGAATTTGAAGTACTTTCGAATTAACGTACTTGTATTGTTTTATTATCTACCACTGTTAATTTTGATCCTCGAAATCGAATGACATAAAATTTTGACGACTCCCAATTTTGATTAGTACTACAGAATTTAGTAAAATATGTTTAGTAATCGTATCATAATGTAGACATATTTATTGGAATATTATTGATAACGATTACAGGTACCCAAAATGCTAGGTTACATATGTACTTCTTTTATGCGTTTCATTTCCGGGTGACATCGTCAGCTAGTTTTTCGAGCCGACTCATAAACTCCTCATCTTCCGAAGTAGAAGTTCTTGTCCAAGCTAAAGGTAGGTGAGTAGAAACAGGTACTCTGTCTTGGAAAAAGCTTCCAGACGCAAAGGATGGTGCCGTGGGAGATACTGCCAACCACACTATAGTGTCTGCTCCCTGTGATGTCGTCCTCAGTTTGTTCTAAATTGGAAAAGGACACATAATATATGTAAATGGAAAAATCTCTTAACGCCATAGAGGACAGAATAATAAACTTTCTCAGATTTAGTAAACCAACCTTAAACATTTTGTAAAACTCTGGTAAGGAAGTCTGAACCCCTGGAGTTTCGCACCATCCAGGATGCATTGACGAGAAGTGCACTTTGTTGATCCATTGTTTCGCTAACTGCTCGCACATCACAGTCTACGGTTTCAAACAATTTGCAATTTTTAAATAAATTCCATTAAGGTAGATGTGAATCTACAAGCTTTATGAGGATCCGGACCTGTTGCCGTTTATTTTGTGCATAAACCATCACTGCGTCGTATTTGGTATTTTTTTGGAAATTGAAGTCTTCATAGTCTAATTTCTGAGTGAGCATCCCTCCTGACGAAACGAATATGACTCTAGGATCTTCTGACCTATCCATACACACAACGCATTAGAACGATTATATTCTAGCTAGTTCTGTGATTATCAAGCTCGCCAAGGCAAATTCCATATAATAACCTACTTTGCTAGAAGGTCTAGCAGCCCTTTGGTCATTAAGTAGTAACTTAAAGTATTAGTAGCAAAGTTGGCATCCAATCCATCTTCAGTGGTCTTTTTTTCATTGATCATAGCTCCTGCGTTGTTAATCTGATTGATTTGAATCATTAAGTCGAATGTTGATAATATATTCATGATTATATCTCACCAGGACATTAAGACTTTGATGTTCCTTCGAAAATGACTCTGTGAATGCTTTAATATCCTTTGGTTTCGACAAGTCCACAATGTGTAGATGAACATTAGTGTTATTTGTCTTTTCCACTAACTCTTCTCTAGCCTGTTTTCCCAAAACTTCATTTCGACAAACCATGTGAAGCACACCTTGTCTCTTTGAGATCTCAAGAGCTGCCGCATACCCTAGTCCTGAATTCGCACCTATAATGAAAACAACCGTGATTAACACCAGATGACCTATGACATGAGAATGATCCATCACTTTCCCAGTATTGCACAATCAAATACACCTGTCACAATGAAGCTTTTCTTCGAGCAATCCACTTCCAAGTCTTTTGGGTTGAAATTCTTTGCTGCACTCTCGTAACCCGACCTATAAATTATAGTTTTCTTTAGTCACAAATTAAGCAACAATTCTAATTAAAAAAGATAAAAAATGTTATGTAATGCTGATTTTATTACTTTGTGTACTCCCTGTAAGCTTTCAGGACCCAAACGGTGTTTCTGTAAATTGACATTTCGAAATTCAAATATACCGCGGCGAGCACACCCACTGCAATAACAATAACAAGTCCTCCTCCTTTCATCAACGAAGATCACTTAATTAAATAGCTACTTAATTAATTCTACTGTCACTGCGTGTCATCTGCTTCAACTGCCAAGTGGGAAACTGGAGGCTGCTCACTCGTGAACTTGAAAAGTTTGTTATGTAAATAAAGCGAAATGTCTTTGTTGCCCAGTTGGGCTTTGTAAAGAGTCATGAAAAATACGAATCATACGAAAGTAGCTTAATGAAATTTGTATGGCAAAATGAATCTGGACAATACTGGACATGTTGTACAGGTATTGTAACATAAGTTTTTTATTACGTCCATTTATAACACAAATTCCATCACCAGTCATAAAGCCACAAACACTTGATTCTCAACATCAGTTTTAATTAATTTTACACGTCTCATGTGAGCTTGTCTATGTATAGTAGTGGTCGATAATAATAGCACAGTGGTGTATTTCTACAAACGCATTTTACATCACGGGAGACTGAATGCTAAGTTTAATGTGTGTGTGCATGTGTATCTATTTAAGCACTGGAGGAATAACTATTAAATTTCTAACTGTAGAAGACAAAGTTTGTGCTGTGTACAGAGGTTGTTTGTCGTCGTTACGTTTCTTTAATTATGCTTTGTCGCTTACAACTTAAATCTAAAGGGGTCGTTTTATACAACGCTTAACTATCTATCGAAACTTGAGAAATTGCATACAAGTCGGCGTGGCTGGAGAAGGTCGTCGTATGAGACGGTCTTGCTCCTTAACAAGTAGAGTGTAATTTCGAATACATATTTAAATAGGTTATTTTGTTCTTATTTTACAATTGGTCGGTTTTTCTAGTGGAATACTTTATAACATCGAGTTCTAGCAAATGTAGGTTTTTAGGCGAATAATCATTTTACTAGTGTAAGAAAATACGGACTGTTAGTTGTGTTCTCAAAACTCTTTTTAGCCTTACTGGACTCGTATATAGATATAGAGATATAGCGATATCTTATTATGCTTGGACATCAGACCATTTAAACATAAGGCGAAAATGCTTAATGAATATGTAAAGCTTTGTAGGTTTGTTTTATATATGTAGGATGGGATATTACTTATAGACTGAACTATATCCCTTCTTGTAGCTTTTTCACTGTGTGCTGTTCTCACTAAAGTATTTCTTAAATTGTAATTATTATTATTATAGCTTCGGATACGGTTTGTTTTTATCTTCTTGCAATCTCACGTTAAGTAGAAGTCTTCGGTACCTTTCGATTTCATACACTTTGATTCACAAACATTTTCTCACAACTCTTGGCGAAGATAATAAGGTCTGTGTCAAACATATTTCGGGATCCGGGATAAAATTTGGTTTGTGTTACATTTACACCAAGTCAGACTTTGTACAAAAGCACTCATATGATTCGAAGATTTGATGTGTTCTGTGGTACATCGATTAAATAAGTTGTAACAACTAAAGTGTATACAACAGAATAATACGGTAAATTGTAAACCTACTTGAATTGCAAGGTAAGTAGGCAGTAGGCGACTTACAAAGTTACAAAGGGTTTGGTATTATAATAATAACGAATGACAATTTGATAAACAATCAACATAGTTTTTAAGCAGGAATTCGTTGGACTTTCTGAGTCGAATAGAATGCATAAGGTTGTCTAAACACACCTGCAAATTCTGCGATTGCTTGGGAATATAAATGTTCTGTACTCTACTTACGATAATACAATATTCGATTGCAATAAAAACAATAAACATGTTTGACTATTTACATAAGGGAAGAACGTATGCAGATTCGGACTTCGCCATCGCTAAGTTTTTTCATGAAGTTCCACGCTTCAGTTCTAGACTTGGTTGACATGTTCACACTGTTAATGGAAACGATGAGATCTCCCACTTTCAGCTCACCACTTTTTTCTGCAGGTCCACCTATAAAATGGGCAGACAGGAGTATTAAGGGATTTAGTTCAAGAACAATTGAGTCTTTGATTGCACAAAGAGTAAAGATGGGATGACATACCAATAAAGATTTTCTTTACTGTAAGCGGCTTATCCCCTTGAATGGATCCTTTGCCTCCTTCAAGACTAAATCCAAGACCAGCACCATCCTTAACTAGTGTGGCAGTTTTTAATGGCCCCCATTTGTAACAAGTGTCATCATCGTTTTCAATCACTAAGTTTCCATTTAGGAGTGGCTCGACAGCTCGATCTAAGGCAGATGTTTCTTCAATCGTTTGAAAGCCGTTTGCAGGGCTTCTTCCTCGAGAAATCACAAGAACTACTTCTGTTCTTGGAGTCTGTAAAATGAAAATTAGGGTATGGATTACATATGCACACTTGTTGATATCTTCAGAGATATGTTCTCATTGTGGGAGATGAATTCATTCGGAATGGAATGTGGAATATGAAGACGAATGTATGTGAATGTGGATGTACCTTGAGTAAATTTAAAGCCTCTCTGTGCGTCAATCCTTTCGTGCTTTTGCCGTTGATGGACAAAATCCGGTCGCCTCTGTGAATTCGGCCATCTCTGTCCGCAATACTGGCAGTAAGAACTTTGTGGACCTGAAAGGCATTACAAATCAGTTTTTTCATTGAATCTAAATGATGCTGCAATTTGTTAGCGTTTCTCACGGTTATCTCTTTGGTCTCATAGTCTGCACCTCCTGCCAAAGTAATACCGAGGCTTCCACCAGCAAATTCACGATGAAGTATGACCACGGACACTTCATGTGACGGGGTACCTGCCTCTTCTAGTGACTGATTTGCTTCATCGATTAGCTGCTGCAATTCCTGTGACAATACAAAATGCATACTCATATTTAGCAATCTGGGATTATAAATAAACTCAGCATTAAGGGTTTGTGTGTCTCAATGTCAAATGAAAGTTCCAGCCAAAGCAATAAGAAGAAAAGAAAAAATAATTGGAATTGTATTTTTAAGCCTTTGCATAACAAATTGTCCCTGGCTCTCTTGTAACTCTGTAAGGGTGAGTTTCCATTGACTGGTGACTGTGAGAGAATATGCATATCATAATTTATTTTTTACCAGCTTGATTATCCGATAATAATCCGCCTGTGTCCAGATAGTTTGCGTAGTTTGCACTTTGTGCATTGATAAACTCGCGAGTCGTGCAAATACGAAAAAGCCAATTTAGTTGAAGGCGTTGCTCATCGAATTCACAATCCGATATTGAACCAACTCTAATGGAACACATGATGAATAAAATCAAAGAGAGAAACGTGAAACCAGAAAAAATGCAGAAATGCAAATGAAAAATCAAATGAGCCGACTACAAAAGACACCAATTCTCAATTTTGAGGTCCATCAGTTGGAAAAATACTTTTCTCGTGCCTATGTGTGTGTAAAGGGTTTTAACCGTTCGCGTCCTTCAATAAAGAACAGCTTTTTGTGCACTTTAACTTGGAGGCAAAGTGCATGAGACAAGATAGGTTGACTCTTCTGTGTAAGAATATTTTACAAGTAATGATGATAGTGAACCAAAACGATAAGACCTTTCTGTGCGCATTATCCGAGTGTAATATTGAGCTTTTTTATTGTTTGGTAAGTGTGGGTTCGTCGATCATCTTTGTTGGATACATCTTACATTTTTATACTAAGGAATAGTTCAGATTGGATACGAAGGTATTTCTATTTCTACTCTGTGATGAATGATTTTAGTATTTTAGTGAACATTGAGCATCTCATGTTTCCAATGGACGGCAACTAACAATTGAGTAAAGAAAAGGGGCTTTTCCATTATAAGAATTTTTATTGTTGAGGTTGAAACGAGTTGAAGTTGTAGTTTGGTCGTTTGTTGAATTGAAGAAGGATGCAAAGCATCAGAGATCAATGGAATAGGATTGCATTGCACATCCACAGAACCGTGAATTGATTCTGCCAATTACATGGCAAATCTCACGGAGATATATTTCATAAGTCGTAACAAAAATGAGGATCCAAATGATCCCAAGCGTATGGAAGATGAAAGGGAATTGTTCTTTCAGACAAAGCCTTTTGGTGTATGACGTTTGAAGGCCAAATTTGGCTACACACTATTTGAAAGAAATACATTTTAGTTCATAGTCTACAATTTCCACACACAGCATTCTCTAAACTTCTTCTTGGATGATAATTTGATTTGGTAAACTTTGAATTTGAGAGACTTGAAAAATCGCAAGTAATCTTTCCTAGGATAACACACACAGAGACAAGATCGTGGTAATGCATTAATGAGATGAACAATGAAAAAATTCAAGTAGGCAGCCTTTACTCTCTCTCAAAGAATGGTGTAATCCCAAATTGAAATCGATACGGCATGATTTACTAAAGATTTACTAAACCAAATCCGTCCTCTGTGTTGTGTAAAAAGTTTTCTTGAGGCAAAACAGTTCAAAATATATTTAGAGATTAAATACAACTCACTATACTGGTACGTGTTAGATAGAACCAGTGTGTGCATCCATATTTAGAGGATTTTGCACACTAAGATCGATAGACCAGGGATGGTTTACAACTTATTGTTATAAAGAGCTGCTGTCGAAAGAAATTGAAGTTAAATATTCAATGTCATGATTTTAATGGGCTAATACATGCAAAGCCTTCTTTTAAATGGATCATCATGAGATATTTTGTACCGCACACACACACACACATGTCCCAAGTCACAACATCTAATCTAGGCCTTGCTGATTGCAAGATTGCAACCTCACCAAATGTATTATGTGAGAGACAAAGAGAAACCGATTTCCAAAATAGCTATTACAGCGTACAGAAAAGTGTCTAGGATATTTATTCATTTCAATCGCCTGCATGATACTTTAGGTGGGAGTAGTCATTGTATTTTACTTCTCATGAGATGTGCCAAACCAAACAAAAGTTCGTAAACATTATTAGGAACTCAGAGAATTCCATTCATTTTATGAATCCGCTAAGGTGTACATTTTAATGCACGAACCAATTTCACATTACTTAATATGGCTTTAAATGCATGTGGTATTTGTAAATTGAAAGCTTGTGTGTTCATATTTACACGACTTATTAATTGAAAACCGATGAACTCATCATCTATTCGTGCATTCAAAGTCAATTAATATTGCCATCTTTATCCTTGATGGTGAATGCACAAGTACACCAGAGAAAGATCACGCCTATTGTGTAACTCAAATCAAATAATGCAAGTCTATGCCTTTTTCATCAATCAAGGCGAAGTCACAACAAGAATATAAAAATAACTACAAATCACTCTTCTCATCGTAAGAAAAAATTAATTTAGTAATATTTCATGACAGGGTGTGAATAGGACGATCATATCAGAAGCCACAATGGCCAAGGAAGAGTGTAAAAAAGCAATGCACAAAAATGATTCACAAAATAATATGCATTCCAAATTCCACAGACCACGAGGCACACTCGGCTCTTCAGTTGGCAGTTTGTATTGCATTTTAACAATCGCTCTGTTCTTTGATCAACAGGTTATTATTATCGCATGCATTTTACACAACAATCAGGTGTAGTTCATAACAAATGATATGCGATTCGTCTTTTTGCATGTCTCTCCTAAACACTCATCATTTATCAATCAGAGATGGAAATTAGTTTAAAAAGTCAATACTCCTGCTGTGTCCACATGTAGTTTTATGTGCAATCTTGCATGTTAAATGAAGTCGTAAAAAAGTCAATCAATTGGTGGGAAGACATGCAAGTACGTTAATCTTACGATGTCAAATAGAGTTTAGGCGTATAATGAATTATAAGCATCGTGCATCTATCAAAAATGCCTTCTCAATTACTTTGACGTGTCTGTGTTTGGTTGATTGAATTGGAAATTCAGTAATAGTATTATGACTTTTGCATATTTGTTTTCAAATATATTCCGTTTCTATTCAACAATGACAATGTTCTTTATTATTATTGGTGAATACAGAGGAATCTTTTAGGATTTAACAGCAATATGTGTAGGAACTAAGAGGATGGTGCCAGAATTAATTTAGAATTACAACTCACGTTGCATCTGAAAGATAACTGATTGTGAGTGTAGTTCACACTTTCAAAGTCTGCAGGATGAAACTTTGTAACTTCTTATTGAAGGAGAGTTTTTTACTCGCGTTGTAATACAACTTCTCTGTCTACATATTAATTTGGTGTGAGTGATATGAATGATGTCTCTGTTCACGTTCCTTTCTGAAGTACAAATGATGAATGACCCTATGGCACGCCAATTAACTTATCCTAGTTAAGAGATTCGCTTATATGATGAACACTTGTGAGCAGAAATTTAAACGCTAAGTAATAATGAATGTAAGCAGGAAAGGCCAGCACTCTCGTATCCGTTACATTTATGTCTGCCTAGCATTCCAAATTTTTCCAAGATACGTAACGAATCTACCTAAGGCGTCTATGACAGAACGAGTGATTTAAAACTACGATTCATGTAGAAATACCTGAGCGTCTAGGCTGGCTATATTTTCAGTAAAAAGAGTCTGGGATGACGAGAAAAGAAATAGTATAGAAGAAGCAGACAAAAAATATGAATACGGGATACTCCCGATTAAAATTTTGCATGAACTGAAAGATCGTGTTAGAATGTACTACACGTTGAATGCATGGAAGACATACAGGAATTGTGGAGCAACAGGTGAATTCGAGAGTTGTCTACGTCTACATTCATTTGTTCAGCATCATAAGTCACAAACTAATTGATCGTGTAGTTTAACGGCTTTGCACTAATCAAAGTAAGAATCTGAGAATTCGCACAAATGAATCCGGAACTGCGAGAGCACATAAAACTATGAAACTGAAAGAAGAAATCAATTTGACATGACATCATCCTCCGCCCAGTCTGTCACACTTTAAGAAGCTCCAGTCAAGACTCACGAAGATTGATAACTCTTTTGTCATTGACCATGTCAAAGCCCATTAGAATCATACATCTTCATAAATTTTGTGTTAAAAGCTGAATTAAATTGTGAATGCCTGATATTTTTTCCCATCTTTATTGTACCCATTCATTAAAGTTGAGGCAAACAAAGATTCTCTCTGTCTCTCGTTAAGCTGTAGATAATCGTAATCTTCAGAAAGCCATTGAGTTTGCTCTTCCATCATCAAGACAAAAACATTTGTGTTAAGACATTTACCATCATTCTGTAGCTTGACTAATAATTATTGTAAGAGATACACTTTGAATAACTCTGTAAAGAGATTCTACTTTACTTAATAGCTTTCTTTACAATATGTGTATGTGCACTTGGATACTTGGATTACTGTGATGATTGTGTGCGAACGAGAATTCCTCCTCGGAAAGGTCACAAACAGTTAAGACAAGAATAAGAATAATAAAAAGAGATATGGAAGTGAACATTAAGAAGGGAGGATGTGTGATGATGATAATGATGATTGCATACAAGGCAAGGCTTTATTAGTTTATGATGAGATGTATTACTCTACATGATTACTTTTTAATGTACACAATGGACATGCTTAAGCATTTAAAAAATGTTGTAGATTTGTGACAACTAGTTTAACAGCTTAGAGGAAGAGATGAAAGAAATCATAGGAGAGAACTTTGTTGCCAATTTTTATTCTGATGACACTGGCGCCTACGAAATCTCCATTCTTTTGATAAAATTCACATCAAATGCATACCAAGTAATAAACCAGTTAACCACACAGGCAAATGCACTGCACGAGAGTGATAAGGACTAATGAAGATGGCTGAGAAGTAAAAACCACGGTCACAAATATTAAACTATAAACAAGATTCTCCGGTTAAATTCATTCATATATGAGAGAGAGATATTCCTTGAAGAGCGATCGTATTACATGATCCATCAAAGGTTAAAAAGCTCATTGGAAGGGACCTTCTAAATGCATTAAATATCCATAAAAGTTGTGTCGTCCACTCAAAGAGAGAAATTAGCAGGACTAAGTGCTACTGTCAAACTCGCTTAATGATGTTCTGGATAAGCAAAAACTAGCTTTGGATTTGATTAATGAGGGATTCCTTATATGCTGCACAGGTAGGTGTGTATGCGAAAAACCTCTTTGCACTGAAGAGAGTAGCAATAGTAGTAGATGCATTGTCAGCCTTGTGATTAATAGGGAATGAAGCATTACAAATTCTATCCAGGTTTTCTTACCTGTGGAGAAATGAGACTGGTTGAGGAAGCCAAAGATGTGATACTTCCATAAGGGTCTCTTGGAGCTGAGCTCACGAGACTGTTGGATGATCCGTAAAGTCCTGCGGGAGTTGTGGCACTGCTCTCTTCGCTTGTTGTACTGTCGAAGGAACTGACCCTGAAATGGGCTGCTGGAAGTGCCAGTGATCCTCCAACAGTGGAAGGAATTCCATTGGAGTCTTTCTTGGTCACATCTGACTGATTGTCTTCCCTTCCGTAAGATGCGATCTCAGCTTTTTCAAACGCCCTGCGAATGTCGTTAACGCTGACAGAGCGTTTAGATGAGCTCATGGAAGGTGTGGACTCGGTGGTAGAGTTGGCTGTGGTGGAAGTTGTAGTGCGAGAAGAAGGAGCTCCCCCATCGCTTCTTCGCTTATCAGCCCAATTCCTGTCTTCCATAACTTCCAAGGATGACTTGGTGATGGATGAAGATATTCTGGGAGCCACTCTGTCTCTGCTTTGTGAATTGTCTTCTTGCATCATCAGCTCGGAGCTGTTTGTCTTTGAAAGACTTCTGGAGGAAGATGTTGTGTAGGATGGAGGAGGAGAAATTATCTGACTCCTCGTTGATCCTGCTGAGCTTTGGGGAGAAAGTGCAGGTTTCTCCGGAACCATAGGCTTCACCGTTGTGGGTGGTGAGGGTGGTACGATGCTCGTTGTAGTTGTGGTGGTAGTTGTCTTCGTATCCGAAGACTTCTCAATGAGTTGCCATTTCTCAGCAATTGATTTGAAGTCATTTCTTCCTCGAGGAATATTTGCACTTGTCACTCGTTTCGGACTTCCATCCGCATTGGTCTTTTCAATTATGCGTTCAATTTTCTTCTCAACAACTTCACTAGCGCTTGTCACAATCTTGGGAACGGATGTGGCAGGGCTTAGCACGTTTTGTTGAATATTTGTGGTCTGAGAGTCGCTTCGTCCAACTCCAAGCATGTTGACTGACGTCATACTCTTAGAATATTTCTTTTCTAGCATTGACCATCGATCAGAATCCACTCCGGGTGCTCCTCCACTACTTCCGGCTCCGTTGCTGCCTTCTCTGCTCAAAGACTTGTGATTATTCTGTTGACTTCCAATAGACACGTTGCTGGAGAAATCGGATTCATTTCCAGAACTGCTTCGGTTTCTAGCACGTCTGTCCATACCGCTGGGATTGTCAACAGTGTCAGTAGACAACTTTCTCTTTAGCTCAACAGGTCTCTCGATGACTGTAGCTTCTGAGTCTCGTCGAGAAAAGTATCTGGATGATAATTCAGACCGACCTCGGTCATTCAGAGCATCACATACTTCATTTATGTAAGCCATTTTCATCTCCATGTCGTAAATTGCTTGGAGAGGGGACTCGGTCAAAGTGTCGAATTGCATGTGAACTGCACTTTGTTGTTCAGAGGGTTCTGTAAGATCCTCATCGTCTTCTTCAGTGTCTGCCTTGGAGTCTCGTCTCTGACTCAGGTTTATCCTTCCAGCAACAATCATCCTCCGGGGAGTGCTGGTCTTGTTATTCACCTCCAGTTCAGAACAAGAGGATTCTGTGTCTTCAGTTTCCGCATCAGCGTAGCTGGCTTCTTCATCGTCACTTCGGCGATTTTTCCCATTGCTGCTGCTCAAACTGCTGTCATCTCGGTCACCTCCACTGTTGTCTCCGCCTTCTCCTCCTCCACTACTGAACTTTGCACTCTTCAAGACATTCTTGCGATTGATTGCTTCAATACTCTGGGGCTTCAGGATTCTCCAGCTCTCGTCCATATTTCCAGACGAGTCTTCACTTCCATCTTGCTTGTCTTGACCTTCTCGACTGCTAGTTCTGTCTGGATCGGGAGTTGCTGCTGTGGAATCTCCAGGAGTAGGCGAATTTGGTGGAGAAAGTCCGTGGGAAATAGAAGACCGACTGGAACTCACTGCAGAGTCGTTATCACTATCCTCAAGCTTTCCATTGTTGCCCGAAGAATCCTTTGGAAATTGACTTCCTTTCGGTTGAGCTGGAGTCTCAGGTTTCCCTCCAGATTGGGTGACTTGAACTTCCAAAGCTGGAGGAGTTTTCTCCAGACCTTTTATACCTTCACTTTGCATCTGGACAATGTTATGCAATCTCTTGTCCGGAGATGGAGAAGAGAATTCAAAACTAGAATCCGACCGAGGGGAAGTTAGACTTTCAAGGCTCTTTGGTTCTGGAGTTATGTTAGTACTAATAGCACCATTACTGCCTTTACTGTACTTGTTAGTTATTGTTGCATTTGAAGTTGGTGTGGCTAA
>JAQGAB010000824.1:0-21468 GCA_034696565.1 Isotomurus graminis | reverse complement strand
TGATCGTCCCTACACGCTGACAAAAGTAGCATGCTCTCATAGTCAGTATGAAGAACAGCCGTAATGTACGATCCTACATAATAAAATGATGCACGACGTTCAAAGACAATTAATTCAGTACGGCCAGTTGAAGCTTACGTACCATTGTTTGCTCGAATATCATAAATGCTAGGCATAGTCATGTCTTGAATGATACCATACCCAGAGTTAGTGATTAACCAGCTTCCATTCACTTTGTGTCTGTATACGAAATTCATGGGAGAATTGAGAGTTACATTATTTCACAAAATTTCACAAATACTTACTGATATCCATAACTCAAAATTTCAGGAGTTTCTGTGTGCGAAAATGTGTACACAACGCATTCTTCAATCTGACCAGATGGAGGAGGTACTCCGGTAAATCCCGTCTCGAGAATGTTCCAACGCCCCAGAAACTATTTAATGCTGGATTTTTATATTTTATAAAATAGAGCGAAACATTTTTGTAAGATTTGATTGATACGTACGCGTTCTAAATCAAAGTTAAACTTTGTCAGATGAGGTCGACACAGACTCTCAGTTTCTGAAATTGTTACGATTCCAGTTACCAAAAGCAAGATTAAAGCACCCAGCTGCATTTTGATTAATTTGATCTCAGCATGAATGCCAGACTACCAAAAATCGTTTTGTCATGCACAGTTATATAATACAAGTTATACAAGTCAGGAATATCCAGTTTTGTAACATCTAATAAGCCACCTGTCTTATCTGATGTTAACTGATAATTCAACTACGATAAACAATGAATACAGATTAATCACACTTGTGCAGGGCTATGTATCCCCTTGATTAATGATTACATGTTACATGCTGGGAAATCCAGAGGCTAATCGATCAAAAATGCTACCATATAATGTAAATTAAGGGTAGACTACATGTAATCCCAATAATTCCAAAAATTTACAACTTTAAAGTGGTTTAAATTGATAACCAAACTGCCCGGGCGGTAATGCTTACCTGTAATTTAACATAACCAAATACATAATAGTTTTTCAAGGATTTATAGCATGCATTTACGAAACTCTATTGGCGCAATGTTGTGTTCTGCTAATCCAACTTCAAAAATTCATTCGTCTACTTGTACATTTGCTACAATATCTGCATGACACGTAAAAGGAGCATATATTGCTGCTAAATACTCCATGCTTCTCCATAATAATTTATAAAATATTTATCAAAAAGATTCGTAGTATTAGCATCGTCTCGACCAAGAAAAACTTTTAATCATATCGATATCAATCACATGTAATACTAAAGATAGAAACAACAACCAAAATATTTTAATCCCATCAACGGTTATCCATTTATAAAAATATAAAGATTATCAATATTTAACAAAGGTTTCTGAAACATACGCGTTGATCTTAAAATTCAATTACTAACACATGTCTCAACACAAAATGATAACTCATCCTAACCATTCTCTAGGACTTAATGAGGTTTCGATGAAGCTTTTTCATTAAGCTTTAATAACTCTATACTCTGTATAATATTCCCTCACCACCAATCCTTACGTACTTCGGTATATTACGATGTAAAACGCTTGTGGATCACACAACTTTTATTTCATTGTAATATTGTGACAATAACCACTCTGACATATTTTCCCATGTCTAATAATACACACCTGAGTTAAGCACACCAGACGGCATTTCAGTACTCTATTACTTTTCATGCAATTAAATGCCTAATCCCTGCATGCCAAAATACACTTTCTCACAATTCCTCTGCACATATTGGGAATTGGGATGCATATGATATACAACGTATCACTTAACAGTTAAATACTGAAACTATTCTTCTCCATTTCATCCTTATACATAAAACATGCATCCGCTTTCCTAAGTATTTCAACAAGCGGTCATCAACTTCATTCGTCTAAACTCCTAATGTTAATATATACGCACACACACACACATTATTCAGAAAACACGCAATTTGTCAATCTCCAATTGATGCGAAAGAGCAAAAACTCTATTTATACAGACAAACTGTCACACTAAACCATCTAAAACAAATTCATACAACTGACAAAGCTACACACAAACTTCACACCAGTCACCAGCACATAAGATAATACACACTCGCAGTTCACAGAGATAACTGTACTTCTTGACTTTTCTATTGGCTCAGTTGACACTCATCAGTGTGTTAAACTCTGACACATTTCTAGTTATCTTCATATAAACAAATACAGAACAAATATTGATTTACTAGCATATCCATCAAACATATATATGATACACATCATCAGAACATTTCCAGGTGAATCATCTTCAAAACGACACGGAACCACTTGCAAAATACTAAATACCTTCACTACTAAATAACTACTCAAACCTAACCTAGTATAGCATTAATTCCTTCATCCTCCACCCCCTAATGAACTCAACCACTCACCATCACTTAACAATTCACTAACTGTTTAAGTACACCTCGTCACAAAGACTAATTTACATGGCACATGACACTATGACACACACACAGAATCATCATCCAAGTCAACCATCTTCATCTCATCTCTTCTCATTATCTGTTACTCAAACCTAATTAAACTCCCCGTCCCCATGCAATCAGACCAATTGACCAATTATCCCATATTAATACCTGCAAACATAACCTACACTCAACTATCAAGATTGAAACATAATACACACCACCACAAACTACTAACCACACCCAAATAAATGACTCACACGCCACAATCCGACTTCCATTCAACGCTACGCATCCTCCAACCGTTCCATATGCCACTTCCGTGTATGCATTCAACACACAACACCTCAAACGCATAAAATACCTGTGCTCCTCAAGTGTGTAATTCATATCCCTATTTATATCATCCTCATTTGGTGATACATTATCATCTCACATTTTGGCAACTAGCATGCACACATACGATGATACGAGTTGATAGTACAGATTTTGTCTTCACCACCGTTCCCTGTTGTTAGTGGGGCTGCCTAGTGCTGCAAATCTGAAGTCGTGTTCATCTCATCCGCTCATCCTGTGCAAAGTTGGCACTGCTACTCACACTTTTACCACCACCACCACCACCGCCTGTACCACCACTACCAACTACCAACCCAGCAGTATAATCTCCTCAGTACAAAAAAAACAACCATCCCAGTATATACGAAGGGAGAGGAGTAATAAAGGGAAGTTCAAAGACCAGGCAGTCAGGAGGAGAACCAAAATCAATCACACAACAGCACCCCTCTCGCTACCCTCCCTGTTTGTTATCAGTGTCCGTACACTTATTTACCTAATTGTTCTCACAATTAAGTCACTCGTCGACCAGGGAGAACATTAAGTCAAGAGCTCCGTGGAGGAGAGAGAGAGAGGGACCCGTTAAGTGTCTACCAAAAGGGGCGACAACAATACGCCGTTTGGGTAGAGAAAATTCAAGTTTGTCTACATAGAAGAATAGTTTAAGTCGTTTAAATGTTTTTGTACTCTGATTAACATACTAAGTGTGACTTATCTACCTACCAAGTGTCTAGAAACAGATGTACGTGTGTGTAGTTAATTTTTAAGCCGCAGTTTTTAAGTGACAAGAGCGGAGAGATAGAAGAGACGCCTGGAAGAGAGACAATAACAAAACAGAGAGGCCCTGTTGTGTCAACGGTATTTATTAAGGGCTTACAGTTCTTAACAGCGGAAGTGATAAGGCTAATTGTGCTCCAGTGGAATTGATGAAGACAACGGCACACAAGACTTATTCCCGAGAACGTCGGTGAAGAAGGAGGTCCGACGATTCGAAGAAGTGGTGGTGGTCCTCCTTCTCCATTTTTACTTCCGGTCGAGTCAAAATGGCTGGAAACAATGTTAATTGCTCTCTCGATGACATCGACTTGGCTTCCTTAAAGGTAATCAAATAATCAACACAAAAGTCTGAAATCCGAATCATTAAGAATATATACCTCTGCGGGTGGAGATTTAAAGATCACTAGTACAACAGATAATCGACCCTGAAACAAAATAGTCAAAATATGTAAGAGTGCTTTTTAATTATGAGTAAATAGTTAGTATTCTCAATCTACCCAACCTTCCTTTCACGGAAGGCAGAAAAATCTTCGTTTAACTCCAATTCAAATTAAGCAAAAAAGCTATTGCTCATTGGTCATAGTTGAATGGCTAGAACTTAAATCAGTAAATACAGAGATCAGTCAAAACATAAAAGAAGCCACATGCTTTCAGATTATGAGGAGACTGTTTGGCCGCATTATTATCTCCCATTGTTGTAATCTCATATATTGTTGTAATGCAGGGAGATTAGGGCTTCAATGTCACCAGAAACCTTGATTTTTATGAATTTAAGTCAGGGCTAAAATAAATGCAGTTTCAGCCTCAAAAGTATAAAGCGATAAGCAATTTTATTCAAAAAAGGGAGGAGGGCCTTTTTATAATATTTGACAATGCAACTAATTGTGCACCAGTCGAAAATGAATAATGGTTAATGCCACAGTTTTTTCATGCTACACACAATACAACACTCTCTGACACTTCACAGAGACTTTGTCAGCCACACTGTTATACACGATACTATTATTTTACGCTTCAATCGTTCACTTTTTACGCTAGACGGTTCAGCAGTTGGAACGAATACAGTTTTGAGTTTTGAGGTAAAACTCTGAACAAGATAATTGTCCGTGCAGACTCTCATCAGATTCTATGCATTCTTACTTTAAGTACTCCATACACAAGGTTTGACAATTCAGACATACAGGTGGATGCTGCACGAGAGCTAAATCTAAAATCACTATATGACTAAAATGTATGTGAAGGCGGATGGGAAAAAATTTCAGTTCGAGTAAAAACTTCATCCTTCCCGTAATATGTGTGCAACGTTTATTGCAGAGAATTATCGAGGAATTAGTTTCATATCAGTTATTTCTAAATTCCCAATGCAAAGATAGGACACGAGCAACGAAAGCATTTAGTCATCAGAGGTTGAGCAATCAACAATTTAACTTTTAACGATTCAACTCCAAAATACGGACTTGAAGAACTGTTGGCTGCTACTTGATTCTTGATTGTAACTTTAACTTTGATTAGAAATGGACGAGACTCTTCTTGTGTTCAATTTTTAGTATACACATGAACATGAAAAGATTTTCTGTGTAAATGTGAGCACAGCCAAAACCAAAGACATTATTTTGGGTTATGTGTGTATTCTCTGTTCACGTACGTTAGCACAAATTCATATGCTTTACATTTTTACTTCAGCTCTCCAAATGCCATAAGTTTGTTTTGATAACGAAACGGAAGATAATTACAGTTTGGTTGATTTACACAAGGGAATATGGTGTTTTGGGTAGAGGAAAAAGAGCTTGAGAAGCCAACAACAAGGGATGAGTCATTTCATACATTTTAAGTATTTATATACCCGTCCTCTGAAAAGGAATTTGGCTTCGTTTTTTAAATCCATCTCCAGTTTACTCACGTTTTCTACAAGAATACAAATTATTTTTGGTCAAACTCCATGGAGGATTGATGATAAAAGGAAGAGGGGAAATGATGGAAATCTCGAGTCTCGAGTGGATGTGGAAGTAATCTTGTTCCTTTTTAGGCTTTTCTGGTTTCGTTTTGGGTCGCCACTTGCTTTGTAGAAATGAAGCAGTCTGTTGTGAATGTCAAAGTAAAAATGATATTTTAAAAACAAGACAATCTATTGTGCATCTTGCTATTATACAGGTAGTTTTGGTAGCAACTAGTACACAATTGAATACCGATATATTGACAGGGAATTCCAGTAGCAATGAGCATTTAAATTACAAATCCATTATCCAAATTCCAACCATATATACTTTTGGCTGTGAACAGAAGTATTCGCCTAATTCTTGAATTAAATGTTACTCATCATTTACTGGAAGTGGAAAGTACCTGAAAAGAGTTAAGTCCTATTTTATGTCTCGGTAATTTGCATTTTAATTGAGCAAATAAATTCCTTACATTAAGCGAGGACCTATATTCTATTAGTGAATTGGAGTTTCTCTTTTTCTCGGCACATTTTCTTATTTTTGAGTCTTTGAGTGCGCCTCCCTCCCTGCCATCAGCATCAGCATCTAAGATCATCATCTTCATCTTCTATTCCTCTCGCATGCTTTGCTCCTCTCTTGATGATGAAGATGACACGCCTCAAGTATGCAGTGCTAGCAGAAGATGCACTGAATAGGAGATAATACGGTGATGTTTCAATGTTTGATGCTTGCCCATCATACTGTGCAATGTACATGAGTATCATTATCTCGCTTTTTCGCAGTGAACCATTCAACTTCATTATAAAGAGACTCCTGTATGTGTGAAATTAGCATTTTCAAAGGAAAGAAAAGCATAAAATGTTGCTTGTTACCGATTCATGTGAAGATGAAAAGTGAATTATTGCAAGTGAATGATAAAGCTGCAACAATTATAAGAAAATGTTGCTCTAAAAACAGAATTCTGTGTGAGCCGTGAGGTAGGTCGTGGTGATCTGGATGTTTTTCTTTTAGTAGACTTCAACTTCAAGGGATTTAAAACTTTTCAATTTTTTTGAATTTTACGGTTGGTTTTGTGAGACTTGAATATCATAGTGCTAACCTTTTAATCATATATAAATAATAAATCATACGAATATACGATCAATAAAAAATGCGTTATGAGGTTAACCTGATAAAGAAATATTGCCATGTAATAACTTGAAACTTGAAGCTAAACTCTGCATTATTCCTTTACAGGATCCTGCTGGAATATTCGAGCTTATCGAAGTCGTCGGAAATGGAACTTACGGGCAGGTCTACAAGGGTAGACATACCAAAACTGGGCAGTTGGCCGCTATCAAGGTATGTACTAGTATGTAGTACTGGTTTTTAAACTGTGAAAAATACATGGTTGGCGAAGATGTGAATTTCGGAGTATTTCCACATCGTAAGGATTATGGTGTACATTAAATGTTGTGTGCTTTAGGTCATGGACGTCACGGAAGACGAAGAAGAGGAAATAAAGCTGGAAATAAATGTCTTGAAGAAGTACTCCCACCACAGGTAGGGAATCCGCTAGTCCTAATCTCGATTTGCTTGAAACTATTTTATTTATAGCAATTGCTCAACAGTTCGTCATGTACCATGTTTTTTTAACAGGAACATTGCTACCTATTATGGTGCCTTCATCAAGAAGTCTCCACCTGGAAGGGATGATCAGCTATGGGTAAGAAAAACACGCGATCTGAAAAGATTATCATTTGATGTGGTGCTAATGACTCTTCTCCATGAATCCTGAATCCAGTTGGTGATGGAATACTGTGGAGCAGGAAGTATCACAGACTTAGTTAAATCTACACGGGGCCAGTCGCTCAAGGAAGAGTGGATCGCATACGTTTGCAGAGAGATCCTTCGGGGATTATCTCATTTGCATGCCAATAAAGTCATTCATAGGGACATTAAGGGCCAAAATGTTTTGCTCACGGAAAATGCAGAAGTGAAGTTGGTCGATTTTGGAGTTTCTGCTCAGTTAGATCGCACGATCGGGAGAAGGAATACTTTTATTGGAACTCCATACTGGATGGCTCCAGAAGTACGTACTTGAGAGTCGTTATAATCTCGTGACAGAAATATATAATGAAGAAAACTAAATGATCGAATCTTTTTAGGTTATAGCCTGCGATGAAAACCCAGAAGCGACTTATGACAACCGAAGTGATCTTTGGTCTTTGGGCATTACTGCAATCGAGATGGCGGAATCACAACCTCCTTTGTGTGAAATGCATCCCATGAGAGCCCTTTTCTTGATTCCCAGAAATCCTCCTCCTAGACTGAAGTCTAAGAGATGGTCGAAGAGATTTCACTCTTTTATTGAAACAGTTCTTGTAAAGGTATTGGACATGAATTACAAGACACTCCAACTGATTGATCTCAGTTCATTTGGCTAACCCTATCATTGGAATATTTTCCTAGGATTACACTCAAAGACCGCCTACGGATCAGTTGCTGAAGCATCCATTCATTCGAGACCAGCCGACTGAAAGACAAGTCAGAATCCAGCTTAAGGACCACATCGATCGATGTAAAAAGAGAAATCAGCAGAATAAGAACGAGAAAGGAAGGTACGTGAGCTTATGCAAATGAGGAGTTGGAATAAATTGTGCACATTTTTCAACTCCACACCCTTACAAAGAGTCGTTGGTTTACAGTTGAGTAAATTTTATGTTGCTGCATTTAGATTTTCCGATGAAGACGATGATGACGAGGACTCTGAAGATAAGCCGGGTGAACGAGGAGAGGAGATTAAGCCGAAAGAAAATACATTAAGAAGAAATTTTCAGGTATTAAATTACCGATATTATGAATGAATGACTTTTATAATTCCAAAAGCGTGATTATTGATTTCGTAATTGACATTTGTAAAGGCTTTGCAAGTAGAAGAGCCGGGGCCACCTTCCAGGCCACCATTACCATCTAGACTCATTGTCGTACCGGATGCTCTACCCCCGCCTCCTAGTCGTCCTCTACCACCGCCACCGAGGGGAGGGCTAGAACCTGATGAGGTTGAAGATGATGATGAAGAAGAGGTGGAATTCGTCCCAAAAAGACATGATGGAACTTTGCTGGCTTCAGAGGCTCCACGTCCTCTGCCTGAAACGGGTCCTTCACGACCTCTCCCACCTACACCAGATGAAAGTCAAGGCACATTAGTCACGAGAAGACCTCCGAGAACAGGAAACGATGTTCCTGGAGCAAGAACCTCTGTTCTGCCTGATTTGCTTCCTCAGACTTCTGATCAAGACGTAAGTGAAAGTAAACGTGTTGTCGAGTCCATATGTTGGATTGCTTTAGAACCTGAAATGACTTGTGTGTGATACTCTTTGAATGCTTTCTAACCTGCTTAATGAGAAAAATGGTTGAGGGGATGGGTAAGAAAACACTTACTTAGCTTGAGTTGTTTTTTAGACGTTTGTGTTAACGTTATAATTTATGTTTCTTGTTGCTCAAAAATACTTGTCCGCTTGTACAACAAATGCAATAACTTAACATTAATTCCTTTTAGGTGGCTAGAGAAAGGGGTCCTCCACCAGCTCAGATTCAGCCACCTCCTCACCCAGTGGGCCAAGGTCCAAAGCAGAAATCATTTATTACTTTTGGTTTTAATAATCAGATTGCAAACTCTTCATCTGCATCATCGTCGCCCTCGAGGCCTTCCATCAACGTTAATGTAGAGGGCATCAGTCCGGCTCAGAATAGTGACACTCCGGAAATTCGGAAATATAAGAAAAGGTAAGAATTGTGTGGATCTAAACTCATTGGTCCAGATATAATGGCCCCTAAAACTGATTATGCTTTTGTTCACACAGATTTAATAGCGAGATTCTGTGCGCTGCCTTATGGGGTGTGAATCTCCTAATTGGCACTGAAAATGGACTGATGCTGTTGGATAGATCTGGGCAAGGGAAAGTCTACCAGCTGATAAGTAGGCGACGTTTTCAGCAAATGGAGGTAATTCACAAGCACATATTTCGAGTGTCTTACGAGTGAAGTCTAATAATTTATTTTTTTATTTCAAGGTTCTGGAAGGCCAAAATATCTTAGTGACAATCAGTGGAAAGAAAAACCGAGTCCGAGTGTATTACCTATCATGGCTCAAAGGAAAGATTCTTCGGACGGAGAGTGGGGAAGGAGAAAGAAGAAACGGCTACATAAATGTAGGAGAACTTCAAGGAGCAACTCACTTCAAGATTGTCAAGTACGAGCGTATTAAGTTCCTGGTCATCGCACTAAAGGACGCGATAGAGATTTACGCATGGGCTCCGAAACCTTATCACAAGTTCATGGCATTCAAAGCTTTTTCGGATTTGTTGTACAAACCGCTTCTAGTTGATTTAACAGTAGAAGAAGGTTCGAGACTTAAAGTCATTTACGGCTCAGCTCAGGGATTCCATGCAATTGACTTAGATTCAGCTACTGTATATGATCTCTACAACCCTAAACATGTGAGTTCAACTTGTTTCTAAGATATTGTTAAAGCTTGATTTGGTATTCTATAACCCTAACTTTTTACTCAATTGTATTTAGAGTCAAGGACCAATCTCTCCACACTGCATAGTAACTCTGCCGAATTCAAACGGTCTTCAACTTCTTTTGTGCTACGATAATGAGGGAGTTTATGTGTCTACTAGTGGCAAGGTATTTAAGATTTCACATGGATTTAAATATGCGAATTAAGTAAAATACAAACTATATTTGTTTATCTAGATTTCTAAATCAGTCGTCTTACAGTGGGGTGAACTGCCAAGTTCAGTAGCATACATAGGTACTGGTCAGGTCATGGGATGGGGACAAAAAGCCATTGAGATTCGATCAGTTGAAACTGGTCACTTGGACGGAGTCTTCATGCACAAGAAAAGTCAGCGACTTAAGTTCCTTTGTGAAAGAAATGACAAAGTCTTCTTCTCGTCTGCAAAAGGAGGAGGAGCATCTCAGATTTATTTCATGACTCTAAACAAACCTGGACTTGCCAATTGGTAGAATGACTAAGAATATTTCAACTAAATAGTACTTCATCGATACTAGAATCAAAAGAAATGAACTAGATGAAAAATATTGTTAAACGGGAAGTTGTAAATTAGCTATAAATTAACGCTTATGGATAACCTAAAGTTGTGCAGTAGGCAGTAGTTCCGAAAAATTATTTCTCGCTGACTGTACCATAGTTCGATAAGTGTTTAAGTTTGCACCTTCATCCCAAGAGGCTTAAACAAAAAAGATTTTACACCTAAAAATGATTATTATAAACGTAATTTCCTATATTCTATTTAGCAACAAATGTAAGTCTGCTCCTCCACACATCCTGGAAATGTAATCATTCTAATATTGCAATCTTTTTTCCTTTCTAATTCCATATTATGTGCTTTCATCAGGATTACGAAGAAAAGCAAAGTATTTCTTACAATAACTGACTGATCTTTCAATCTAACCTTTCCATCTTGATTCTTGTTAATTTAAATAAACTTATTGTTTGTTCATTATTCTCATGCATGAGATTACTGATTTGTAACTTCATCAGTGCTGACTGTACAAGATAATCCGTAGTGCAATAGCGTACAATTAGTTGAAATGGTGATGGATACAGAATGTTAAACTAATCCATAATGCACCATTAACCAAAACTGTTCGTGATTATATTTCTTGGGAACTTGCAGCAGGAGAAACTTCTTTTGTGAAATGTGAAACCGATTTTATTCAATTTCGCAAATAACTTTTGTATTGAATCATTATTATTCTAATAATATGACAAACATTTTCCTCCTTACTCGACCTTCAATATTTGTATGTTTTTATCGCTTGATTACGCCACAACTTCTTGAGAAGCTATATATTGTAGAATACGCAGAAAGAATCCCTAAATAATACAATGTAGTTGGATATTATCGAGCAAAAACATTACACGTAATGCTGGCTGACTTACACATGCTCGCTAAACGCTACAAACAACTGCGAGTGAAATAATAATTGTACCTTTCTACTTTCTCTATAAATATTTTAGCTGTCTTACTAAAAACATGGAGTAAATTGTGTTGTCCACAACTTGAAACCATTAAAAATAACTACACAATATAATTAGACAAAATAAACTTAAACCTTAAGTTATTTCCTCCTGTTATCAGTACGTTTGGAGTTTATTTAATATTTATTGCAAGCAGTATATATGAACTTCATAGCTCTAGCAAGCAGTACTGTTATTTGTAATACGCGTATGCAATTATATTTCTAGACTATAGGCTATAAAGTATGCACACATTGTCTACCCTTTTGTATATATAAATATTGATTAAGATCAATTTTCATTGGTTCATATGAAAAGCTAAGAGTGGTTTTGAAATAAAATGCTCTATTTCCGTCGTTAATTCAACAACATGTGTTAAGACTTGCTTCAGATCCAACCATCCAACCCAACTATCGAGCTACCCAATTGTTCATCCCTAATTCATGCATCTGAAAACTCGGCATGAAGTCGACTCGACCTTTCACACTCACAAACATAACAACCCTATGAACTACGTACAGAATGAAGCATCTGATCTGATCACCTTGTAAGTGAAAGCTGCAAAACACAAACACTCATGGTACGGAATGAAACCTTTCTACTTGTTCCATGTAAAAAGTTCAGAAGCTGTAAGGTACGTGATGATGAAATACAAGTAATACAAGGTTCCCACACAGAAGTTGCTCTACCATTCTACACCATGTTTTTCCACCGATTGAATTATCGGGCAAAATGGAATTCGAGATGCTGCTGCTTCCAAACCTCCAAACTTTCTAAACCCGGCCAAGGGATCCAATGTGCCTGTGTAGTATGTGTGTTCCTCAGAGAAGAAGACGAACTACTTTGTAAATATTGATCTGCTTTCTCCATGCGACAAGTCAAGGTTCTCGTCTTTCTGTCTTTGGCCAAAGGTAAAACGAGCTCACACATACATACAAGTACGTACATACTTCACTATAGCCTACAAGTACATTACATGTACGTAGAATGTTGAATGTAGCAACCAAATATGAAACCCAAAGCTCAAAGCTCAACAGTATGCAGTAGCAGCAACCAGATTGACTCCAACTATCTTTCCCGAACAAACAACTGACTTTCTCTAGGCACTACAACCATCAGTCTTACATTCGCATATAATCTTCACTCATCTTCTCATGTACTACTTTATTTTTAACACGTACAAAGTAGATGATAATAAACTCATGCCTCATCAACTCAACACACGCACATACCTTTGTATATCTTAATTCACAGCCATTGCCATTCTAAACTATACAGTAATCAAATAAGAACTTTCTTCCATGTAATAATATCCCACTATTCACTCCTCCTTCCCAAGTTCCCACATACATATCCCAATATCCAAACATCCTAAATCCAAAGTGAGACGACATTCTACTAGTCTACACATTCCATTATTCCATAAATGCCCACAATACTCTACACTTTGTCTTTCTCTCTCTCCCCGACCCATCACGGATTTGGGTGAAAGAAAAGCTTCGAAAACTACATGTATTACAATATATTAGATGCAATAAATGTTCTTTTCCGGAAAGATGCGGCGCAGTCGTGAGTCCTTTGAAATTTCTGGGAATCTACTTTTCTCCCTAGGAATCACAGTACTCGTATACTCGCTTACGGTACTAGCCACCTTTTACTCTCCTACTATTACTACTTACTACTACTTCTCTACTAATACTAGGCTACGTCTCACTTCACCAGCTAATACTCAGCTTCACCCTAAAAAGTTTTTACCTAAAATTGCTTCTACTTCTTCCGTTCGGCCCAAAGAGACCCAATAAGAAGGATACTTGCTCATACAGTGAAATTATTTTAGTCACTCTCTCTCTCTCTCCTTCCCCCTTACAACAACTTGACTCTCGCTTGGCTCATCGAGACTTTTTGAGACTGACTTTTCCTTCTCCAATCCAACCTCATTCTTCATTCCTCATACTCTCATTACTTTATGCCCATATCATCGCATCTCCACTCCTTTCACTCATACCCTAGCACAATACGAAATACACCGTAACTCTTTCCATAAATAAAAGGCTTCTCTGTAACCATAAGTGGACTTTCTCTTCCACCTTTCCCTGCCTCTCCTTCTCATATATGTATATATACCTGACACATCTTCACAGCCTGTTACGTACTCACTCAGTTACACTATCAATCTCCACTCAACCACACCATGGATTCTTTCCTACTCTATCATCTACCCTATTGAACAGGAATGGAGATTTTCGAACCACCCAGCGTCATCAGACTTTCACCCATACACAGCCTCAACTCCTTTGACACCTCCAACAAGTCCGGTAAGTTAGTAATATTCGTGTATTTAAATTTATTAATAATTATCAGACACAAGTTAAACAACAACTGTTATTCCAGACGAGAAATCTTCCCACGGTGTCTTAACTCCAGCCATGAAAAAATCATACCCCGAAGACTTCAATGAGAGTTCTTCTGCATCATGCGAGTCAAGAAGTGGACTTCAACCTCTCCAAGGACTTCTTAGGTGTTTAGAATGTCCCCAAACATTCAAAGATAACCCTTCCCTTCGTCATCACTTTATCGAAGCTCATGCAACCTCATTCGGAAAAAGTCCCCACGGTTCCGTCACTTTCCCCTGCACCCACTGCTCCCAACTCTTCCCTTGTCCTACTACTCTCAAGGTCCACCAAACTGAACATGTTCTTCCGAATGTCCAACAAATTCTTAACTCGTCGTGTAAAAACACTTCCACCAACCGACTCCTCAACATTACCTTCGCGTGCCATTCCTGCACGTCGTCTTTCCCCTCCAGAGACCTCCTCATTGACCACGCTAACGTTCACTTGTTGGGTCACAAATGCGACAACCCTACGTGCCAAAACGTCTACTCTCAGAAAGAAGACAACACTTCCTCCAGGCCATGTGCTACTAAACCTCTAACAATACGAGACCCATTATCAACCACATCCGACAAAAACTCCTCACAAGCCACCAACCCACCTACCATCTTCTCTTTCACCGGAGACAAACTCTCCTTTGGCAAAATCAAGTCCACCAACTCATCCCCAAATAAATCCAACCTCTCCCTAAAATTTGAAGAAGAAAGGGTTTCTTCACAACACCTACTCAAAGACCACCACCAATCTAAGAAACCCAAAGGACCCTTTAAACCAAACCCTTCCATTACTAACTCTACAAATCCATCAACTAAATCCTCCAATCCCCCAGCAACCCCCACCGAACCCCGCATAGTCAACTGCAACGGAAAGAAACGCTTTCAATGCAAAGTCTGTCACAAATACCTATCAAGCAAACTATCCCACGAAGAACACAGCAGAGTTCACACCGGAGAAAAGCCATATCGCTGCAGTATATGTGTCAAGTCTTATGCTGTAAAAAACACTTACAGACAACACATGGCATCCCACAAATTACCTGGCAGTCCAACTACAACCAACAGTCTTAACAGCCCCAATGGATGTCCGGAAAACAATAATCTCCAGTCAAAATCCAAACCTCCTTTCACACTTTCGCCAATTTCTCCTAATTCCGGGTATAAGTGTTCATCATGTATAACCACATTTACATCTCAGGACAAATTAGATTACCACACTTGTCTCAAAAAAACACAGAGGACAAGTAATAAACGCCAGTTTGGAGGAGGGCCCAATAATAAGGAAGGATTCCGGTGCAAAATCTGCGGCAAGACTTTCGCTCGCAAGGAATGGAGAAAGAAGCACTACTTGTCTCACGCCGGAGAAAGCTGCTTTCGATGCGACATCTGCGGATCCATCTTTGTCGACGAACAAATCTATTTGATCCATGCTCAGGACCATTTCTGTCCTAGTGAGATTAAGAAATCATTTACGGATTGTAATATATGTGGCAAAGTTTTTCCTGGAAGAGATCTTTATGAACGACATAGTTGTAGGTTTGCAGGAGTTAACTCAAGTGGATAGAGTGGGTAGTTCCTTTGATTCATACAAATCCTAAACCTTTTGCGACATTCCTTGAATTCTCTAAAAGTCCTTAGGATTCGGGATCGACCTCGGTCGCCACGTTGTAACGTAATCAAACATAAAATCCACCTAAAAGTTACTCAAAAGACGCAGAAAGTTGTCCGCACGAATAACAGAAAACAAATTATCGATTTCCCCCCGAGAGTTTTATAACCAAACTTCCTTCCTGACGGAAAGAAGTCTTAGCGAACTGATTCACACAAGACTTTCATCAATAGAAAATGTTGCATCGCAAAAAGAGTCATTCATCCGTAGCCAATTAAATAGTATTTTAGAACGTAGAACATAAAATAATAATTTATTCACTCGCAAGTCGCAAGGTCGCATTAATACATAAATGTACGAATACCTAAATATACAAGCCACTATTTGTTGTATTCTTATTATTCGTTTACACATTATGAACGAGGGATTCTTCCAATCTTTCATTCCTCCATGAATGAACAAGGACTTAATTATATGATACAGTCTAACTGATTAATGTATTCTTAATACTTTTGTTAAGTACCTTTCACCACTTCAATAATGTAATAGTATAGCAGATGGCTGTAGCCATTGTATCTCTGCCATCTGCTACGAATTTCTCTCCTAGTTGTTACACAAGGAAAGTCTTATGTACACATCCAGTTACTCCTAATAATCAGATTCTTCAGTTGGACTACGAAGTGATCAAATCTTAATGTGATATTAAACATTAAATATAAATTGTGGGTTGTATATTATTAACTGTCCCGTCCAATTAAGTCTTGGATCATTCGATCCTTCCATATCCTGTTAGGGTAGCAGTTTTTATTCGGAATTCATATCAAAGAAACATAATAGCTTATTCCAAGAAGTAGATTTCCAACTAAGGAAATTGCCTGCGTAGGATCTTACTGGAAATGGAACCCCGTCATTCGTGGAACATCATCTCCAGCCCACTCATTCATTAACAAGTACCTATGGTGTGATCAATTTCCCTTGTAACAACCTTCATGCTTCACGAGCTCCATCATTTTCTGTCTTTATTCATCACTTGCATAATTCTCAATATCTCCACACAGGCATTCTATTCAGGGGAAACACACTGCAACAGATTGTCCCTCCTAAAGACAATAAAGCAACCCATCGGAAACAGTCCAACGGTATGTTTCCCTGCACTTTTAGGGTGGAAAAATCGATAACCAGCTATTATTAGACAGAGGGTCGCGGGAGGACAAGAAGAAGAAGGATTCAGTTCACCAAAGACTAACAGAACATTTCATGAAATCATGATGCATGCAAGTATCTCGTAATGCCTGCTTTCTCTGCCTTTCTCCGTATCCTTTCATCCATCCTCTTAAGAATAAACCACACTACTTCATATTGCCCAACAGCAGTAGCACTAGAGAAAGGTAACATAGCAGCAGGAGCAGCAATACACACTCCAACAAAACCAGTGGAAGCTTAAACCCTATAACCCAACGGTTAGCATGAACACGACAGCCACAGATGATACACTTCAATCCGAACTTCCCGTTGCATCCACAGCTTTTACTTTTTACTTTCTGCCACATTTGTCAAACGTCGATTATGGAATTTACAATATCAGCGCAGTCTCGAAACCTCCACAGAGCTTTTTATAAACCTTCCTATTTAGAAATAATACCCGAGAATACCCGGCTCACTTGGGCCCCGGGTTTTCTCCTTACACTTTCCCAACAACACACACACACAACACACATTGTCCCTACTCTTCCTTAACTCCTTCCTTACTAACTTCACTAACCTCTACACACTTAATAATACTTAATGATTTCTCCCTTCATTCAAACTTCTCCAATCGACCTTCCATACTTCCCTAACATTTCCCCGAACCCCAGTTAGTGACACAACCCCGTTCTTAAAAAACTTAACTACGCTTCCTGCTTCCCACACTCATTTCTTCCATCCTTTCACTATGAAAATAACTCCTTATCGGGTATAATTTCTCCATATTTACTCCCGTTCGATGCTCAACATTTCCCTACTTACTTCATTCTGATAACACTCCCTAGTCCACAAATACAAACCACACACTACCTACTGCACTGGTGACTGGTAACTAGAAGTTTGACACACAAGCAACTCCACTTGTTATACAAATGTCACTTTCTTTCTTACTTCTTTCAGCTTCTGTCTTTAACTCATTCACCAGGTGAAATGTTCATTACTATTCCCAATTTACCATTTAAACTGTCACTTTTACCTACGTTTGTTATACTACCTCACTTGATTAACTCTACAACTGTCTGTCCTACCTTACTATTCTTTCATTAACACAAGCTCAACAGTGTGTATAATTAAGCTTGTAGTAAATATACTACAGAATGATCAGCAACTCCACGTATAATCAAAATGCTCAAGCATTTTACACAGGAAGCCATAGGGAAAGTAGTGAAAGTGACCAAAGCTTGCAAAGTACGAATTGTCCTCCAGGGGAGGACGATGGAGACAGCAACAGTCACCACGAAATGGACGTGGATTATTCCAGCAATCCTGCTACTGAATCATCCAACACTAATGACACCATCATCTTTGATAAAACCCAACCAACAACTTTCACCCAGGAGATTCAGTCACACACCAAAACTGTGCAGGCGTTGAGAAAGTATTTACAACGGAAGTTATCCACAGAAGGTATTCACACACCTGTAACCTTAATCATATCTTTAGATAAGGTATCTAACTACCTATATTTCTTATCCTTTCAGCCATCTCTTTAACAGACAGCTCGAGTGAGAGAGAAAGTCCTCAAAGTGAGCGTCGAGCAGAAGGTGTTCACCCCCCTGTCCAAATCACCAGGTCGTTTGACACGACCTCCTCCATTCCAGAACCTGGAGTTCTCCCTCCTTCTGCTGCTTCAGCTCCACCTCCACCTTCAACTCTCACCTGCTCCGTTGTCTACCCTGCTCCTGGTAACATACCAATTCAATCCACACCCACATGCCATTTCTGTCTAACAATAATAAAACTTAATTTTTCATTCCCAGCCAGAACTACTCTGCCCCTTCAAAAGCAACGAAGTCTTGATGACTACACCGCTATTCCGGACTCTCGCTACTTACGAACTGATCTCTGTGTCCCCATTCTGCTGAGCAGATGTACCTTTTGTGATCGAAGTTTTGAGCTTGAAGATGAATTAAGAGTTCACATGCGAACTATTCACTGGCATTACTTTGTTGAAAAAAGCCACTCTTACGATGACAGTTCTGATGAAGCCCTCGACCTCTCCGTGAGGAAACTGACTGACAATCCATCCCAAACTGGATCTCTCCCTAATCTTCAAACCTTATCGACTGATCTCATCTCCCACACAGCTATCGGTCAGCTTTCCTCCCCAACATCTAATGGCAATGGAAGCTCCACAAAGTTGAATATCAAGAAACCTGTCAAATGTATGACGTGTGGAAAAGGATTTTCTACCAAGTGGAACTGGAAACAACACCAAAAGATCCACCTGAGGGAAAACTTGCAGGCCTATTTGCAGTAACCAACCATTTCCAATTTTTCCAAATCCCCATCCAACTTTCTACAGAATCAATCAGCATTTCAATTGAATGTATATATTTGTATTATGGTTTTTATTGGAACTTCGTAACGTACATACCATTGAAAGTCAACATATTTGCATCTACAATTTTACTTGTTACAGTAAGGACACATGCCATTTCTGAACACTTAGTTTTATTAAATGTTCCTACTTTTAAGCATTTAATTGTAAAAATGTATGTTTGTTAAATGAGTGCAAACAACGAATAAATTCAAAACTGGCATTTTGAATTATTCATATCAGTTCGAACTGAGTTTCCATCGGTATCGTTAATTTCTTGGGGAACACTCATTATTTCCCACGCTTTACCTGACATATCATACCCGTTCCGCCTTTCCAGCGATATCTTCACATCTCGCTTAACAAACTTTGAGCTATAAAAGTACTCTACTCCGCGTAAATACTTTTCCCTTATTCCAACCATAACCTTACCCTCTTGACCTTCCATTAAAGTTGGCATAAACTGACATTGCAAATCCCCTGAATAATACGCATCAAACTTTACATTTTCTCTGAGGAAGTAACTAGTCAATCTTGTCTTAACTATTAAATACTTATCCGATGCTACGTTTTTCATGTGGAAACCCCAAGACATCCGCGTCCCGTTGAATCCCCCGTCAGCATTCATTATTACTGGAGGTACAAACTCCCATTGAGATCGGGTGTTTTTAGGCAACTCTGAGACACCCGAAGGTGTCAATTTGTGGATGAATACTTCAGGTTTAGGGTAACCAAAGCATGAAACCTTATCTCCACAAGGACTTGTTAAAGGAGTGGCTATCATGTAACCCATATTATCTACATTCTTAAAGATAACTCTGCTTGACACTAATTGACGTACTACTTCAGGCAAATTTTTATACAGCTGGGGTGATGGGCCACAAGTTTCTTTTAAGTAGTAGGCAAACACGAAGATTTCTTGACCTCCAAAGAGATGTCCATGAACCTCAAGCTCCGAATAAAGCATAGGCCAACCTTCAGTCACTTTGTTCCTTAAAATAAACTCCAGCAATGGATAAAAGTTTTCTCTCCTTCCATCGTAAGCCTTCATTACAATGGAAGACAACAACTCGTCCGTCCGGTTAGACTGCTTTGCATGATTCAACAACTCCATCCAAAACTTTGACGCTTCGTTTTGGTTGTTCCCCTGGATGTGCTCAATTGTTTTATCTGCAGCTTGGTCACCCATGTTCACAACCATCTGTAACATGCCGCACATTAGTTAGCTTCTGTATAAGTTACAAATTAAAGTTTCAGACAAACAAAACTTACCATTTTCTTCAGTCCCGAGACCGAATCTGTCAGACTCTTTACTTCTCTCTGCAGTTCACCCACTTGAGATTCCAGCATTTCTACTTTGTCAATGGGGCCTGCTAAACTACAGGGAATCCACAGCAGTAGAATGCTCACGGACAACGTGAGAATTGTGTGTGGAATCATTGTGAAAAATTAAAAACTCTGAGTAAGTAGTTCAGATTGATATGTAGGAAAGTGTCACGCTTGTCTAACGCCCGGTATCTGTATGTGTGTGTAAGTTTTGTCTCCGCCAGCTTTTATATGAGAAATAGCAATCAACATGATCCAAATAGTTTTTATACATTTGTAAAGCCTTCCACCATCTGCCATCACCATTACACATGTAATGAATCTATTTGCGTTAAGAGGTTACCAAAGTTCAACATCTGTGCATGCATGTAAATGATGATTAGCGTCTTTAACTACGTAATATAATAATATACAATTACATTTTAATAAATGGAATCAGTACTTATTTTAAACACAGATTACCGTCTCCACATTTTATTATGATTTATAATCTCAACAGTCATTCAGGCCAATTAAAAATACCAGACATTACTGACGATCAACCGCTTAAGTAGGAGTAATAATCAAAACACAGAGGTCGGAAATCAAACGATGGTCCAAAAAACCAACTCCATACTAAATGTACACAATATACTGCTAATACTTATGGGGAAACTAGTACAGAATACTTCTTCTGGTACTTTACAAAACTCACGTAATTAAATTAAGTGTCACCCTTGATGGGAATTATAGATTCTGAGTTAATATCAATAGTTTTGAGTAGAGTAATAAGACTAGATTTATAAAGCAGCATGTCCAGTGCACCATTGGAAATCTGGAATATTAAAAAATTATTAGGTAACAAACAAGTCATAAAATTATCTAAATCCTTCACAAATACAAACTAAAAAAATAATAACCTTCGTATTCGTAAGATGCAAATAACTTAGATTGACCACATCAAGAAATCCATGGTACACCGAGAGGTCTGTTATTCCATCGTACTTCCAGTACTTCAGGACAAATCTCTTCAGTCCTGGAA
>JAQGAB010000823.1:0-21469 GCA_034696565.1 Isotomurus graminis | reverse complement strand
TCACCTCGGACTTTGACAAGCACTTCGTGTCCGGGAGGGACTGCCACTCCACTTGTCATCATCTGCGGCTCTTCCAACTGAGAGTGCACTCCTACCTGGTATCAATAATTAATGCAACTCATTCATTATTTCATGTATTTGGGGATTAAAGGCAGGAGTGCTTACTAAGAATCCTTTGGAGTTCATGACTGGACAGCTCAAGTCGTCATGGTTTTTATGGAGGAGAAGGAACGAAAGTCCCTTCATGTTTCCTGCAGCATTCTGCCTTCTTGGAAACTGTGGAGATGACTTAAGTCTTTCGATTGAACTCCTCAGCTCGGTGTCCATGTCCCATGATTTCCACGCAGCCAACTCATCCTCACTGGTCGTTCGGTTGATCAAAAGAGACATGATACCTTTCGACCTGTAAGGCAATGCATTTAAAGTGATCTCTGGGCAAAATCTAATCTACTGATAGGCAAATGGTTAAGTACGTTCTGAGCAGTTCTTCTGGAATACGATTGAAAGAACAACCCACACCAACATCAGTTTGCACAGGAACGAAGAGCTCAGTGCAGTTTTGTTGGTTTTGTTCCCACATGCACGCAACCAAAATTGATTGACAGTCGAGTGTATTCTAAATACAATCCCCATATACTTGCGTTTCATATCTTCATTCAGTCTCATTGGTTGATACATTGAAGAAAACTGCTTTTGTGTTTACAATTACCTCCTTTATGTAGGGCATCACCTGGTCCCTCAACGTTGGCTCATCTGGATCATCTCTAATCGTCACATTTTGGAGGTTTACCCAGCTTTCAATTAATTTCAACCCAAGAGTTTGGGACATCTTCAGAATTGAAAATTTACTGGCAAAGCTAGAGACCATTTCGCAAAAATGATCTACCACGAAAATCAGATTTAAGGCTCCATCAACCGTCCATAAACCCGGCGTAGGGTCGTCCTCTTCATGATCGTGTATTAGTAAGGTGTGATATTTTCTGTTCAAAATTTGAAATTACCAACACTCTCTAAAAGAACTGATACAAGTGGTAATTAACTTATTTACTCAATTGTATTCTGGATGCCGCTCTTAGTAAATGCCATTGTTCCTGTCACCGTTATTGCTGGAAATGGAACAGAGTTAATGTTGGCATCGTCATGAAATGTATTGGTTGTTGGATTCTTCGCATATTCCTCCACAGAGAGCCAAGTTAAGTAAATAGTGTAAGACACGCACACAATGAATACTCCGATCCAGAAAGCACTAATTAAACAATGGGATATTAATATTTAATAGTTTTTACATCTCAAGGCTCCTGCATACCAACATTTGTATCCTTATTTGTTACACTCCTTGTGCAGTATTTGGAATCTTAACTTTTTGAACTATTATAACAATTTAATATGCATTGGTCACTAATAATAATTGTGGCTCTCTGCACCCAGGGAACTCGGCAGAATCCTACCGAGAAAACCATTGGTGGAAAGTGCATTTGCCCTTTTTTTCCTCCTGATCCTGTTTTTGTAGGCAATCATTATTTTTGTGGATACGAACTAGTGGGACCCAAAGCTTCTGGTCAAAACAATATTGAGTGTGACCCAAACAGCATGTATGTCTGTGACGCAGGGCCTGAAAAGCCAACAACACCCTCACCGTGCAGAAATAACAAGATCTGCATCAAAGGTGGCGGGCATCTAATGCAGTTACGGGGAAACCTAAGTACTTATCAGCAGCCTCATTTGCGGTTTTGTGTCAAACAAGAAGGTACCTTTCCCGTTATGATTAATCTGGGTATCAGTGTGTTAAGCTTACTTCAGAAAAAACATTACTAAACCATATAAATGCACATGGAATTTTAAATTGCAGAAGTTGCCAAAATAAAAGCCATGGAGACTCAGACTGGGAAGTCTGGTTAATCCTTTGATTTGAAAAGGAGGCTTGTGCCTGGAAACCGTTACCCTCAAAACCACTCTGCAAAATGGGCAGCGAAAATACCTATTCTTGACTATGTACTTTTTATTATCGAATTGTTTACTTAAATTCCCTTCCAGTAAATATATATGTAATGCATGCAATCAATTCATTTACGAGAGGTATAGATAATTGAAAAAATTGGCTTACCATTCCTTCTTAGACGTCCCTGGCTTAAGTGCTTGGCGTAATCCAACAAGTCGCATTTTCCTTAGAGATCTGACCAGAATATGGTCAGCCTTCTTTTCGATGACTTCTCTACAGCTCTGCGACTCTTCGTCACACACAACTCGATTATCTCCCACACCTCCAACACGTCTTCGAGTCAAGTTTTGCATCTCCATCTTGTTGCACTTTGATTTTTAGAAAACCACTGAATTCAAATACCCTAGTGTATTTTAGATCAGTCCTTAGAAACTTTTGGCAGGTGAAAGTATGAGCAAAGACTGAATTACAATAACCCATGTCCATCTTCATATGGAATGTTTTATTGCCAGCGATGCATGCATTCACACTGCACTTCCTACCTACATTTAGCTCGTTCGTCATCTCAATAATCAATAAGCAATTACATGCATCACGAATATTCATACATATCCTTCTAAGCAAAGAAGTGCAAATATTACAGCCCTTTGAACATTCTCTATCATGTGCTCATCCTAGAATTAAATAATTAATCGCTATGATCCACAATAAAATCAATTTTGTGTTTATGTGTCAGTCTAAAACAAATGACTCAGGATGTAGCCAAAAGACTTCTCAGTGGCATCAAAGATTACAGGAACGCTTATAGGAACTAAATAAAGCCACATATTTCCCAGGCGTACTGTTATCCAAATATAACTAATTGTAAGTAAGCTAATGAGATGCGGAAAGCACATTTTGAGTTTTTAATAGTCCAGCGAACCCTAAACAACTTCAAGTGAATGACATCCCTCATGAAAGGCAAGCATAGCTGGACAAGTTACCCCTCAAACCATACACCTTCTGCATACAAGCCACCGATCTCTCAACAAACAATTTACATACTGGTAACAACAGAGATGAATTCAAGTACAACTATTATTCCTACACTATTTTTATGCTACTTTAATTTCTCCTGAAACAAATTCGAACTCCATAAATACCTTGAATGTATTCTTTTTGTAGCAGATTTGAGTAACCATCTATGGCTTAGTTTTATTGAAATTTGTGTGTTAGTAAGCGTTTTGTTTGGAATTAAACATTTAACTATAAAAAAGCTCTATAAGACAGGAAATTTTATAAGAATAACAACCAGGAAAACCAAAAACCTTTTTTTGCACATAACCAACCTGCTTATGCAGAAAAAGAGTCTCAATGGGATCTGATGGGAAAGAGATAATATTAATTGGAGTGGGTTGAATAGCAAAGACCTACTGCAACATAAAACAAACGCATTCATTAGTGTTTACACAAGTCCACACGAATGAGTAGATTAAGCAGGCTGAGTGGCAATGCGAGAACTGAGTAGGGTAAATCAATATCTGTGTGAAGTCTTACTGAAACGAGTTTTGAGTATACAGAGTGAGTGAGAGGAGTTGTATCGCTTTACACTAAATACTGTAATTAGATTCGCATAATAGTTAATTAAAGCTACTTGCAATGTCTTAGGTACCTTTAAAAACCATATATATTCTTCATACTCGAATACGTCTGATTTAACAGATTTAATGCAAACTCCATTCTTATTAGACAAATACAGAAGTTTCATTAGTTATGTATTGAGTGTGAGGTTCGATTTTTAATTTATGTGAAGCTTTGTTGTATTTACCCGGGCTGTTATTATTGATTTTTGTGAAGATCAAAGATGGCTTTGAAAGTCAGTGAACATTCCCCTTGAATGTCGTTGCAATCTTACTGACCCACTCGGTACAATTGCATGCAGAATTTGTATTACTTGTCAAATATGTCCAATGTTGTTTCTGTATTAACTCGCCAATAATCAATGTAATAATTGGCATTATAATCAAAATCTTCTAACAAAGGTCGTCTGCTATTTATTCCCTCAGTAACATTAGATCACATCTACGTATCCCTTTGGTGTTTACAACATGTATTCTCAACAGCTTGTGCTTGTGCTGCTTATAAATCGCTTTTTAACAATAAATTGTGTCAAGGCTTTATAATTAGGTAAACATGAGAGCAGTGCACTTATTACAGTATACTTAAGTGATCTTAATAAATCCTTGGACTCTGTAAATGTTAACATGTACGAGTAAAAGTCGTTTCGTAAAATACATGGACCTGTGTATTCCTTCCATGAACTTATCTAACTGCTTCTCCACTACCTCGTGTCTCATGAGATCAATTAAATAAACAAGGAGAGTTATGACGTCGTTTGCATTGGCTCATGTGCTCATTTAAAAACTTTATATAATTTCAATTAAAAAACGGAATGATATAAATCGTTTGAACCAAATGTAACTTTACATTTATGTTTCCAACAAAGTCCTACCGAGTTTTATTACACAATTTGCGTTAGCATTGGGGATCGAATCAAATCAATTAACTTCTTCAAATCTTTGATTCCTTCCATTTCATGATGTGAATTGGCACTGCTCCATCCACTAGAACCACTACGGCTTTACTGTTTTGTCCAAAGGATTTACATCAAGTGATTTAGCAGACTATTGTCTCATATTGATGAGAAGCTTAGCAAGCAAGCAAGCACTTCGTGTTCCTTATAAATCAAATAAGATCTCACTGACTTTTATTCCCCTTTATCTAATCTCATTAATTCCTGTAACTTATCTTCTACTTATTACTCTATTTACGTTATGCCGTTATCGTTTCAGTTAGTTGCCGCTGGTCATAAAGACCTTTGAAAGATAAATCTAAACTCAATTTAATAACTTCAGTCGAATTATTTAAGTACAAACCTCACCAACAACATTTCAACCTATGTTAATCAATAAGGCTTAAAATGGTGCAATGCCTTCTTCGTATATAGTCTGCATGGACTTGCATAATTCAATTGATTCCGTAGCTGCGTGATTTTACTTTTAAAACCGTTCCAAACTGTACTTCGTCTTATATATAAATCATTCATTGAATTTCTAGTCACACAAACCAAGTCAAATGAAAGCAACCCAACTTCTTGCCTTGGTAGTATCACTCTTGATACCAACTAGTGAATCGGATGAATTAGCACTAAAACAATCCCGAAGTCTCACACACATTGGAAATGTAGGAAACAAGCAATTTTTCATCGGAGACTTTGAGGTATGAAATCTAAGCAGGTGTCTAACGCCCTAACCCATCAATTAAAACATATTCCTTGTAATGCAACTAGTACAACTGGTACGTTGCACGAGAGTTATGCACGGATAGCTCAATGGACTTGGTGGAAATACAATCAATGGAAGAAGTATCCTTTCTAAATAAAACATTAACAGAGAGGGATGAGTTTTCCCGTAAGTAACAAATAGTAGTTGCCATTTGGGGTAGAGTGAATTAAATATTTTAAATTATAAATAGACTACTGGACTTCCGCAAAGGCCAAGTATGTTTTTGAAACAACCAACACTGTCTTTGACCCGCAATTTGGAGACATTGATTATTCCGGAACTCCACTGTGTCTTTCCATGAGAGTTCCTGGAGATCCAACTCAATGGGATGTTCGAATGTGTGATGAAGGTTGGCCGGCATTATGTCAACAGACAGGTACTTAACGTATTTGCATCTAAATCTATTTATCCGAATGATTCAAACGTTCGCCTTAAACAGGATTCTCAAAATGTATATAACAAAATTATACTAATGTTAATCTGCGTCTTAAAGTCACACTTGTCCGAATTGTATCTTAACAAGTCCTTTATTTCAGGTGATGGAAATACAAGTTCCTTCCAGCCCAGTAGCACCCAAAGTTCCTTCCAGCCCAGCAGCACCCATCTTCAAGTCTACCTTATTTTATTACCAGTTGCAATCATGACACTTCAGGCTGAAATGCAATAAAGTATATTCACATTATTTACACATTTATTCTCATGCTCTGCTTTTTCACTATAAGTAAAAGCTAAGCAGCATTGTAGTCTTTTATATTTCTACTACAAATTATAACACTTCTGCGATTCTAATCAAATTTTCATGTGACATGAACATATTTAATTGTTCGTTATGTTATTTTCATAAGGATTTAGTGACTGGTGAACAGATTCTCATAAAATATGATTTCAATCTGCAGCGGATGGTACACATTATCCACAGTGAATACACATTGACGTCAATGAATTAAACGGGGACATAATCTACGTTCTCTGGCTATTGTTGTAGAGAAATATTTTAATCAGCTGATTAATGTTCGCGTAATCCCACCCATTAAGTTATACTTTTGAAATTGAACACCATACCGATTATTACAACATGAATAGATATAATCATATGTTATTCCTGATTTCGGCTTGGATTTTACTCTGCAACGTATGCACGTTTTTTCCAGCATGAGTCATGCATTAATATTTAAAGCTAATAAGTCCACATATAAAACACCTTGAAGGCAGTTTAACATGTTAAAGCGTAGATTGTGAGTGTTATACAATTCAGCACAATGATCAGATTTGGTTTAAATAATCCCTGGGATTAAGTTCTTATCAACATTCAAAAAACATCGTACCATCTCATGATCTAAATATAAGTCACATAACATCAACCAATTTTCAAAGCCAAATAAATACCCCGGCCGTTGTTCTTAGCCCCACAGACCCAACGTTTTGCCCAAAAGAAACCTTTTAACTCTTCCAATGGCGTCAATTATAGTTCCTTTACTACTAGCATCCATTGTGATGCTAGCTGATGGAGTCAGACAGTCGGAAAACCTTGTTCTAATTGGAAGGGTTGGAACCAAACAATTCTTCGCCGGGGATATAGAGGTAAGGAATTCAAACACCCTTGTATCCCACAACAATAAATGTTGAACCTCAACTAGTACACCTGGTACGAAGCAAGGGAACTTTGCATAACCCACGGAATGGACCTGGTAGATATACAATCCATGGAAGAAGTGACTTTCCTCAACAGCACTTTGGCCGAACGTGGAGAGTTTTCCCGTAAGTTTAATACTACAGCAATGAGAAACAAAGAATATATCGTAATTTCTATTTTAAACTAAACAGACTACTGGACATCAGCAAAAGAAAAATATGTTTTCGAAACAACTAATACCGTCTTTGACCCTCAATTTGGAGACATTGATTACTTTGGAACCCCGCTATGTTTATCCATAAGAATTCCAGATGACAAAACTCAGTGGGACGTAAGGATGTGTAGTGAAGCCTGGCCAGCTTTATGTCAAAGACAACTTGTTTAAGCGGACCGAATATTCGTAGTAATCCAAGAAACATTCTTTGATTTGAACCGTACTAGACTAGATTCAATTATAGTCGAATTACAAATAATAGTCGAAACGAAACCATGAGTAATAATAAGATATGAATGTAAAGTTATTAACATTTAGTCGATAAATCAAGTTCACAATGTAAAAAAATAAAACAAATAGAGGCACAAACTCCGATGGCTTTATAATTTTTTGCAAATATAAGGCGCAACTTATACATGACTGGCTATATTCCAATACTCAAAATTAATTTTGGACAATGCGAGTTCCGTTTGATTTTGGGAATCCACCTTCATCCGCCACATCTTTTAAGATTTTCAAAATTCCTTCAGAAAGGGTCCGTTTCCTTGACATTATATAAAGCGTATCATCGCTCAACTGGACTCCCCAGTTCTTATAGTCAGTCTTGATCCACATAATATCGTGCCAACCTAAGCAAATAAATCGAATATATTCGACTGTTTTATCACAACACAGACCTACAGTACCTCCAGAGGAAATCCAGTAATTCGACTTTTTATTGTCCACCGTAAAATTGTAAGTCGCAGTTTGGGTCTTGCTGCAACTCAACTCCTGCCATCTGACCCAAACATTTTAAACAGTTTGCTTTGCACTGTCTTTCACAATGTATCAATACCTGTTCTCAGCTTCAATAGATTCTCCCGCGAGGGTAAACACGTATTCCTCCCATTTTGTAAGAGCACAGTGAGGTCGGTCACGCTCAATAGCTTCAACTGGGAACCAAGTCCCCATAACCTTGACCACAAGAAAAAACTATTCAATGTGAATTATGTAAGCTTTGAATCAATGGAAAAGAACGAGTTACCTTGCCAACCTCGAATGTCTCATGATTCCCCCATTCCCAACCTTCCTCTTCAGCACTCAATAATCTTTTGAATGTTTCATCTCCGATGTCTGCTTCCTCGAAAAAGCCTTCTTTTGATGACCTTAACTGACCTACTTCCGTCAATTCTATTTCTTCGCTCTGTATTCCTCTATCTTGTATTTCAGTACTTTTCGTCGTAATATGTTTGGAACTTTCCAAAGACTGTATATAAGTTGATTGAATCCCTTTTCTGAATCTTTCTGTTTCTCCCAGTCTTTGTTGTAAATTAGCAGTATCATCTTTACTCAACACTTCATTCAATTTAGTAGCTCCGTTTGTAATTGTTGTTCTCGATGTCATTTCTGAATTTAATTCACCAGAGCCTTTCTCATTTATATTTATGACCTTATTTACATTTCTAGACATCCATGCGCTTTCTACATTTCTCAACAATGCTCTGATTTCTCCTCGCAACTTTTCTTCTAACTGTGAAACTTCTGATTTAAACTCTGCGCGGAGACTTTCAACTAGCAGCAGCATTTCCTCCCTTAACTGTAGGGGCTTTATTAAATTGTCACTTAGTATGCTTCTACGTAGTTCAATTCTACCCTTTGCATAAAATGTTACCTTTGTCTTGTTTAAAATTTCCAAGGCCCGATAGTTCTTGCTTCCTTCAAGTGTACATTTAAACACGTCAAATTTATTGTCATCCCACTTCTTCCCTATCTCGACGTACAATGCCGTTGCTTTGTCGTAATTAGTCGTAGTAGGGTTCATCTGAGAATTTAGTCCGTTACAAATTCCATTTACAATAAAAAGTTTAAGAGTACTTACAAGAATGTCCATTTCTCTTTCCGTGACAAGTTGGTTTGAAATAAGATGGGTTATCATATCTGACGTGACCGCTGTGGACTCTGCTAGTACAACCAGGTTATCCATCACCCATTTCCTCCACCCTCCACCCACTGAACCCATCCTTACAAAGTGTCTCTCAAGGCGTTACCCTTCCAAGTTCAGACATTCCAAAATGCGGCGTCAATCCAATATGAAGATCAACAAATCCAAGCAATATTAATGTCTCACATTAGTGCACTAACAGAACTGATTCATACTGAATTTGTTTACCAATGGTTTAGTTTTACTCGTTGATAACAGAACCTTATCACTCACTTACTACACTTGACAAGTGGGCCGTTCAACTCTTGTCTTGTAGATTTTGCTTACCTTCCTATAGTGAGACCCTACATATTTCAATGTGTATTTATTTTGTTGAACTCAAAGAATTGCAGCATTGTAACTCACATTATTTACATCGTGCTGGACCATTTCCATGTCTTATCATTTATCATCTAACCAGAGTTTATACCTGGCTTAGCAACTACGTTGTCCCATTCACAGATCTTGTGTAAGTTAATCCCTCCAAACTTTGATAATTTCCGAGTTGTATGTGTAGATTTCATTTAACCTGAAGCATTTCCGGCTTTGAGATGGTGTAGTACGTGTCCCTGAGTGAAAATAATCATGCGGAAGAAACATTCCGGAAGTAACTTCATCCAGAATCCGTTGCAATTGTTTGCACACAAAAGTTCACCCACCTTTTTCTGTTTGAGTTAAACTCTGACTTTATCTCTCTAATCATTTATCAGGCACTCCACACTTCAATTACGGACACATTTGCCGGCGACTGGTTACTCAGGTAGGATTACTACATCTTAAAAACAATGGCGGAACAGGATAGCGGATGGAAAAGGATCCTCGGACAGAAATCGGACGTGTTGTCGAAATGTACAATTATCAAACCTGAAATGGTTACATCAATGGTTGACAACAAATTGATTAACAGCAAAGAAAAGCTCTATCTCGTAAGTCAGTATTTCTATTCTAACAAACTTTTAACCTATTTCTAACAAATTTTTAGCAACTTATGACATTTAAGATCCTATTGGCTTTGCAGATGCACTCCCCTCATTCAAATTACGAAAGAGCAATTACAATTTACACAAAAATATCAAATAACTGGGATGAAAAAGGATTCGATCACTTTAAAGAGGCACTCAAAATTAGCGATAATAAAAAAGCCCTGGATATTCTTAACCGAGGAAACACGGAGCCAGTTGTGGTAAAGGATTCTTAATTTTGATATAAATATTAAACTGATTGTATTTTTATTGCTGACAGGCTGCTATTTCATCTGATTGGCAAACTCGAAGACGTGTCACACGTTCAGCATCATTCGAATTAAATCGTAGGGAATTTAGAATCCCCGAAGAACAGGAGGATGCTGATGCACAGAATGAAAAAAAGTTTCAAACTGCTAGCGACGACTTTCGGAGGCAAATAGAAGCAAAAAAGCTGGTGGGAGGATTGGAAAGGAAACTGGAAGAAGCCCGAGTGGAAATTATGCACGTAAGGAAAGAAATGACACTTCAGGTTGAGAATATTCGTGCTGAGTTCCAGAAAGAAATCACTCATTGCGAAGACAAGTCTGCAGCAAACAAAGCCAAGTTCAGCCAGTTAGAGTCATTAGTTCAGGATTTGGAAGTTTGGAGACAACAGGCAGTCCATAGCTCAGGAGGAATAAGCCAAAAACCTCCCCAAATATGTTCATCCACTTCCGAAAATCCACAGCCAGGACCTTCAAGGGAAATGAATCCACAGCCAGGACCTTCAAGGGAAATGAATCCACAGCCAGGACCTTCAAGGGAAATAAGTTCAAACGTGCAAATTAGTAAGGAGGATTGGGAAATTAATGGTCCTTACAAGTTCAATGTCCATAAGGTATTCTAAAGATACATGCATACACTGCAGCAAAGGCACTAAATATTGATCGGTAACAGGTAATGGGAGTGTGGCACTGGATTGCCGCATTTCAACGTGGAAGTATTTACCGAAGTGACATTCTCATTGAGGAGTACACATTGACTCTGGTTAGTGAAATAGTCCAGAGTTCCGACAGGTAAACAATGCAATGGATGAAATAGACTTCATTAAATAATTGTAAGTCTAAATATTAATATCTTCTTATTCATCTTGAAGGTATCTTCACCCCACAAACGGCAAGTTGTGTGTGAATGCTTCTCATATTTTGGACCCAGCTTCACCAAATTACTGGAAAGCTGCCACAGGTAACCGTACCTCAAAACTTCATTAATATACATTAACAGTAATTTTTTACTTTCAGGCTGGCCGATCCTGTGGCTAAAAACAGACTATGAGAACTATGGCCTCTTCGCCTGGTGTGGAAGTAAAGACATTTCTACCTGCCAATTTCTTTATATTTTATCCAGAAAGCGGTCGCTGCCTCCAGAAACTATGGAGATGCTAATGACCGCTGGTGAACAGCTTGGGTTTCCCAAAGCCAGTGGATTTGTTTATCGCCAAATGCCATGCTGACAGACCAGAACACCCTGTTTACTAATAATGCAATGGCAATGTGATTGAGATACCTTATGCTGCAAGATTAAAGATGCGACAGAATAAGATTAAGCACTGTGCAGACAATTTTCATACTTTTACGCATATAAAGCAGTTGGCTATTCACTTCCTGTAATTAATTTAATAAAGCGGGCGTCAACCTCCGTTCCAAAAGCAATGAAACAACTAGTAATTATTTGAAAATAAAGTGGCCAAGAAACCCCAGTAAAGTAATTCTTTTACTTTTAATTTTTAGTTGCAATACAAGTGATATTGAATCTGTTTAGTAACGTGTGCAAAACCGAATACACAAGATAAGTAATTGTAGGTTACCTCCGAGTTAAAAATAAATTGCCAATGTACGCTCCAGTGCATATGTAAACCTATCAGAGTGTTCCATATAACCTACATAACTTCTCCATGCAAGGTTTAACCGAGGCTTTGATGGTTATTGAGTCTTATGCATCTCACTTGTAAAGTGTGCACCCTTCAAACTGACTGCTTTACGTAACAGCCACCAAATAATCAATTAGCCTCAATGTGACAAATGCAAGTACATCAGACCGATAAGAACCCAAAAGTAGACCAATTGTGTAAAGATAATGCATCGGAACAATATAAAATGCAGTGTAGACCACAACCAATTATTCATTTACTTTCCAGAAGCCCGAATTCTTCAACCTAACAACACGCAACACCTTCACACAATAATCATGAAGACAGCTATCTTTATCGCTGCATTTATTGCGCTGTCCAACGGGGCAACTCACACCATTGAGGATGGCAGGTAAACCAATCTTAATTTAAGCTAATTCCCATAGACATACACCATTTAATTCTTAGATGGACTATGGATACATCTCTCTCTACAAACGGGAACGACCTTGTGATTAAGATCACAGCTGAGACAGTTGGATACGTTGGATTTGCAGTGGCTCTTACACCAGACGCGTACATGGGATCTGACCTGATCTTTGCTGGAGTAGCCAACGGGACCAACTACATCGGGGTAATGTGACACAAACGTTCAGACATAAATGATAACCTAATGAAATATATTTTGTATTTAGGACTACGTCGGATCAACTATTCCTCCCAAGTTAGATGCTGTACAGAACGCAGTACTCGTCTCTGCTTCAGAAAACGCTACTCACACTACAGTAGAATTCACACGACCACTAGTCTCAGGAGATGCTGAAGACTTGAACATTACGGTGAGTTATTAATTAAGTTTAATCCTGGTGGACTATTACATGACACGCCTCCCCTTCTACAGACTGGAGTACAGAGTGTTCTCTGGGCTATTGGAACTGATGACGACCCAATGTCTTACCATGGGGAGGAAAACCGAGGAAGCTTCAATATCACCCTCGTGTCTTAAACAAGTCCTTAGAAAAGTGTTCGCGGGTTTAAAAAAATCTAAAACTTTCAGTGAGGCTTAAGCAAATAAAATTACCCGGATATTCAAAACAAACTCATACTAAATATAGTTATATATTTTTTGTAACTTCATATGCAGTTGTGTGCTGTTGCCAATTTCAATTGTTTACACATCTTTGCTAAATTAAATCAAAATTTAAAACTCATAGACCACTCTATAACAGCAACAAACATTTTAAGAGCACAACATTCCTATTCATGACTTTACACATATTTAACGAAACAGAAAGAAAGTACGTGTGCATTCGATTAATTGAATAAAGACCGGAACAAACTTAGTAAAACAGTCCATTTACTTTTAATTGTATCTTTCAGTTCCCATCAAAACTTGATATTTAATCAGTACCACGTGCATACCATAAGTGGACATTAAAGGTTACTCCCGAATTAAAATTGATAACAAATAATCAACTGCATGTGTTAATGGAGTGCTCCGAATAAAACACAAGGCCCTAGATGCAAGTTTAAACAGAGCTTACCTACTCTAAATGATATGTTATCAAAATTACGGAATCATAAAGTGTGCGTCCTTCAGACTGCAGACAGCTATCAAACAATCAATCAGCGTCAATGTGACAAATGCAAGTACATCTTGTAGATTACGAGCCAAAAGTAGCACAATTACCTTCAGATAAACCATCAGAAGGAAATAAAACGCAATGTTGACCACCAATAACTATTCCAACACCTCCTCACTAACAAGACGCTTCTATTGATTCAATCTAAGGAGACACTTTAGGAATAACATTATGAAGGTTATCATCTTCTTCGCTACACTTCTAGCGCTTGTCAATGTTCCAACTCACACGATTCAGGATGGAAGGTAAATCAATATAAATTAATGCTTAATTTAATTGATTAACGATTGATTCACTAAACTCCTTAATTCAACATAAATCTAAGACATTTAAGCCTTTAATACAACAACTTGCATATCATTTATTAAATAAAGAGACTTAATCACCCACATTGTTCTTCTAATATTCCTTACAGTCCAGAACAAGTTCATTTGCATTTCTGTAAACACAAAATAAATATTCGGTACTCACCCTTATCGAAACTTTAAATTAAAATATTCATAACTCACATAGATATGAACTTTCTTATAGAACCAATTGCTGTTGGCAGTCTGTGACGTACAGCCAGCATCCCCAGACTCAACGCATTGCAACAATTTAAGATCCTTAAAAGATTCTGGTCACAAAGTTCTTTAAGAGAGTCAACGCAGTACTAAAAACAACACCCGCAAATTAATACTTCCAAACACGCAAACTCCCTAATGCAAAATATATTCACCTTATCCGAAGCATACACAAGTTCAGGAAGATACTTAATCCACGAGGCGTCTTGAAAACGACCACAGTAAAGGAAGTGAATAAAATGCCCCATTCCTTCAAAAGAAATATCCTCCACCTCCAACACATTCTCTGTGGACTCTTTCATATTCGTTTCCAACATTTTCCGAAACACTGGGCTTCGACCTGAATCATCACATTCATCACTAAATTACTTTGAATCCATAATAAGTTTAAAAAACATTACAAAGCTTACCTGACAGAATAATTTTGTGACAAAATATCCCTTCTTTGCTATCCCCCACCCTTATTTCTATATCAGCTGTGTTTGAATCTTTTAGTAGACATTCCAAGTCATTTTGTAGGTGAGATACAACTACCGCTCCACTGGTATCCAATTGCATCTCTGCCTGAGGTCGAATGACTCTACAAAATATTCTAAATCGGAGTGTGACTTCTTGGGACGGGCGTAATTTTACTTTTGCTTCGTCTAATGTCAAAAGGTCAATCCAGCAGCCGGTTCTCAAATTAGACTCTCCTTCCACTCCTTTGGTATCTACGGATAAACTCTTTTTTAAATTACCTTCTTTACCAATTTATATCATAGCTTTGTTACTAAAGAAGCATGTGGATTCTTCATTCAACATTCCAACCCATTCAATTCTGGCCACCACTGTCCACATGGAATACGAAAGGACATCCAATAGAGTCACAGACATCCGTAATTTTGAATTACATACAACAAGAAAAGCTTCACACTTTAAGAAATGTTCCTGCAAAGATTTTAAAAGATTAAATGTGGCTGACTTAAAGAAACAAAGTTTGTCTTACATTCTGCTTTAGATGGGATGAGGCTTCGCTTCCAATATTAAACTCATACGAAGGAATTAGTTGAAACGAGTCCTTCTCTCCAGATTCACCACAAACGTATTTAAACAGGTTAGGAGGTTTCCAAGTTTTGCTTAAAACTTCTGTGAACTCAGTAAGTTTCTGATTTCTAATCCATTCACACCTTTCCGTGTTTTTTATTCCCTCGCACATACCGCAGTCCTTAATAGTTATTATAGAAGGCCACAGAAATTCCTATTCAAAACTTCTACTCATATCATAAAGCTAATACAAATTTCTTAAGTTAGACTAAAGGAATTCCTTGCAATGCTCCTCATCCTATCAAACGCTTTAAAGCTAATAAATATTACACAGGAACACCTATAATTACAATGAGATGGAATTTACACCACAATTAATTACTCTACTTACTAAACAGTCGATTGTCTCATGAACTGCAGTAATAATTTGATAACAGCCGTATACAAACTTACTCACGCTAACCAGAAGTCTCAAAGTGCCTCGACTTGCTCTCATCTCCACTCACTTCACTCTGACTCTTCCTCTCATTCACACCAGAAAAGTCTACAAGCTAATTATAACCACGGAAGCTTTATTAATTATACATGAATATTCATTTACACATCAGATTAACCATAGAAACAACAAACACTTTCCGAGGATTACAAAGAAAGTCCAGCTCATCTCGTTCCGCTTAACGTATCATGCGTGAAGTACACAAAGCCTGCTAATTAATACAAGAACAATGCGAATATTGCAGATCTTTACTAATCTTTATCACACAATCGTCTGCAACTAAATGTTAAACACATGTGTATGAATTTATTAACTACATTTCCGCGTACATCTTCTCTCCAATTAGTTCATAAAAGTTTAATTCCTTCGTGTCATAACGAATTACTTCTTAATGTGCGTTTTAATCCTTTTAGATGCGCAGCAATCATTAGTTTAATCAATTCACATCAATAACTTTAAGCCACGTAGTTTCGGCAGCAATGATTCACAGCTTCTGCATGAGCTTCGTCAGAAGGAGGTGGGGGCATGCAGTGCTTGTATGTAGACATACAACTCGCTCGAGTATTAGGAGATGAGCAGCTACACTGGAATATCGAGTTACACCCATCCGTGTAGCTAAAGAACCCTCCTTGCATCGAACACTGAATGTTAACTGCAATTAAATGTACCACAAATCAATTAAAACTCTTTATCACACTTTATAAATATTCCACTTACACTTTAAATCTTTCCGAAAGGTTCTAACTGTCGGCTGGCCTTCTACGCTGATCAACAACAGCAGCGTCATTCCCACAAGCAAAATTGCAGTAGATATCTTCATTTTGTAAATGTCCACTGTGTCCACTGGAATAGAATGTTACTCTGTACCCTTCAGACTTAAACTGCGATACCCTAAGTACATTTCAGGGACTTTTATGGACTTCTAGGCTCATCCCATCCATACCAGATTATACCTTTCACTTAAGAACTATTTTAGTCCCACATACATTACCTCCAGAATTTAGAAAGCTTTCCATTCCGTGTTGCATATCCCATGCTTTCCAACTTGTTGAAGGTCAATAGGCTTCCGTATATTCTACTACATATCTTCTACAGGTATATTAAATACACAGGGTTACAATAAATCCTCTGCCTTCCAGTCTTGCTCTCCCAGAACCCTGTAAAACATTTGGACAGTGACAAACATCAATCTTAACATAAACACCAATGCAAATTCATTTGCTAAGTGATCAAAGAACAAGAATTCCATTTGTAAGTTTTAATTGCTTGCAACACTTACTTTATTTGGCATAAGGAACTGTTCTAATAATAAACATTCAATGTACAATACACGAACGCTTTCCCACACTCCCCATTCACTCTTTCTATTCCCTTTCATTCAATTAAACTGAACTATCCGAGGTCCAAAGTCTTTCAGGTGTTTCTAATTCCTAAGGTTCAACTAAATTCATAATTCTGAGCAAAACCAAACACAACATTTAAAAGTACGTCGGAGTATCCGCCGATCCGTAGAACGGTTTCATACTCAACTTCTCAGAGAGTTCCTTGAGCTCAACGCGCACGCGGTGCAGTTGCTGTTGTCTCGTACGCAGCATCACTGATGTCGGCACGGGCGACTGACTCACACTTGACTTGTTGGACTTTCCATCTGCAAAGGTCACCCGTTAAACATTTCCTTCTAACCTTAACGACCTTCACTTCAGCAAATACCTTTCGACTGGTTATTCTGACTCCCATACAAACTTCCCGACCCAAACACCTGTGTCTCGTCCTTAATCAAAGCTTTCTCATCCCCTGTGTCCTCCAGGTCAATGCTTCTTGTTTGCAACACTGCATGAAAGGTCACAAAAGGTCATAAATTACCCAACTCCTTAATCCCATTATAAATATTCATACCAGAGTGAATAATATTCCTCTTGTGGAGCTTGTAGTTCTTAATATTCTCAATTTCCTTGGAAATAGTCATCAAGTTCTCACGCCTCTTGGCCATCATTGCTGTCTTGGGAATGTCCCCAACTGACGCTGTGTTGGCTACACTCACAGCAACTCCTCCTTAATCTTAATCTTAAACATACCAACTAACCCTTACCTCTAATTTCATCCGCATGGACAAAGTTTATTGCAAGGTCTTCCAGATCCTGTCGAATATTCTGCAGCTTCCGCTCTGTCTTGACCTGTTCGTGGTGCTGCGAGTATGGCTGCGGTTTCTCTTTAAATCCAAATATTTCATGAATATACATGAATCTACTTCATCCTTAATCACCCTGTACCTGCAGGTGGAGACCAGTTAATCGACTCCTTCCTGTACATATACGGATCGTCATCCTTCAGGAACTCAGCTTTCCCCAGATCTACAAGAAACATCACACACTTAATTACTTAAACTATTCCTGCACCTAATAAACTAACCTCTTAAATCCTTCATGGACGACTCCCGTGTGAAATTCTGGAGGTTCTCAATCTCCTCCTTCAATTTCCTCAGCTGCTTGTCCCGTCTTATTTTAAGAACCGACTGGGGAATGTCCTGCAGCGAAATTGAGTTCCCTGCCACCCAGAACAAACCATTTAATTCTTAATTCAAGCAACCCTACACATATCACATACGTTTAAGCCTCGGACTGTCTTCAACTGTCCCAAGGAACTCCAAGTCAGAGTCACTCGCACGAGATGTTAATCCAGTAGTCTTCTCCTCTACAAATATCCACACTTATAAAACACTCCTCTATGACTTAACCTAAACTCACCATGAATCTGCTTCTCTAAAGCTTGACACTCCAAATGCAACTGCCACATTTTATCCTGTCGTCTCTGCTCAATCTTCTCCAACGTAGGAACATCCTTTCCAACACTTAAACTCCCCAAGGAACTCTCAAAGTCCCCCTTTCTTTCCAGGGACTTGGACCTCCTCGGACACATCCGCATTATCCGTCTCATCGTGTTATACGTTGTGACCACTACCAGCCAAATCACCGAAATCAATAGCCCAATTACCTGTAAAAATATTCACAATTACTAACCCAACCCTCCCTTAATCTGTAACCAAATATATTCACACCAATATCGCAATCACAAAGTACAGAGAACTGAACTGCGAACTCCCATCAGAGTAGAACACGTGGTTAACTCTATTCGAAACCCTGTACAAGTCAAAATACTGTTTGTCCCCTGGAAACACGTAGAAAGAACTGTTTCCAGATCCTTCAGCACTCGTGTTAAGCACTTGACCACCCCGCGGAGACCCGAATCCTTGCTTAAGCACAACCTGAAGCTTCTTAAGGAACTTGGGAGACACGATGTATGGAAGGGAAGAGTTCGAGTCTTCACCAAAGGAACTTATTCTCATCTCGCTCAAATATTCACGAGCTGATTATTAATCAACACTTCCCACATTATGCTAAATATTCCTTTTATTCAATTGCGAATATTCGGTTGCGAGAGGAAACGGATGCAGCAGCTTGTGTTATGCATACTCCTTAAATATTCCTTGCATTCCGGGTATCCTGAATATTTTAACTGATCTCTTTTAATTTTAAACTGTGGAGTTATGTGAGTGTTGATAAACAAGTATTTGTAGGACAGAGAAAAGAAGACCCGGATGAGAAAGTGGGGCAGTAGGAGTGCCGAGACTCCAGAGTTCCTTCTGGACTTTATCGATCGATTCTCCGGGAATCTCGGCCATCCTTCCTTCATCTCCCACGAGTCTCACAGCTCGTTTCCTACTTTCCCATCCGATGCACCACTCACACACGCATGCAGCATTCCAGTATCATTCTTTAAATCTTTCCACAAATCTTTAAACATTCATGGAAATTATCCATAGACTCACATGTCTTTCTGTAAGCTTGTTAACTGAACAACATAGTTTATATTCTAAAAACAATTAGCTTCCGTTGTTGCGAGGCAGGACAGTCCAACACCATTTATAGAATGACACGTAAGTAGGAATAAAAAGTCAATACTTGCGATTTCATACCTTTTAACCCTTGAGACACGTACTCCTTTTGTAGGTCCTTTAAAATAAACAACTAATAATAACTAACAAGTTCTAATGTCGCTCTCAATTGAATAAAAGCACTTCCAACATCTTCCAAAGATCACTAAATACATTTATAGTAATCCACACTCTCATGAATTTCTCATGGATGCCACCAATCCTGTCTTTAGCCTCCCACACTCACCTATTTTTAGAATACTTCAGACTAACCTTGCAGCACACATGGAAGGTTATGAATCGATTATGACGACCATTGTGGGTGAAAGCTTTTAGTGAATTCATATTTCTAGTGAGTTAAATCTTAACCATATCCGTCATTTTATCATGTTTTTTTTACTAATTCATTTTATCGTTTTATTCTTGAGCGGTTGGGTTTGTTAAGGACTTTAGGGCTGACGACGTATCCTCTTCTTTCCATCCGGATCTATATTAATCTGTATTCTAATGTTGTAGGTTGCCAAGGATACATCATCAAATCCCTTACGCGTCTTCCATCATGGACAAGGGTAATTGAACGTGTATGAATTACAAAACGGACAACAAGAGCAGGTCCATGAAAAGTCCCATATTGTTAGAATTGTGTGCATAAAATTACTAGCTACGCGGTTTATGTAATCAGAAAACTTTGTTAAGCTTAACAATATTTCGATTTAATTGTCATGGAAACAATTGCCTTGCGTAGAAGCGTAAACAGGTCAATAATTCATCCGTAATGTACTAATTGAACTGTGTAACTTAAGGTCGAACAACAAGCTTGAAATCAACCGCACTTTGGTGTACTTCAACCACATCCTTCACATATACGTATGGCAGAACCTGAAAACAACAGTTCCCTTACGAATCCATACTGCCAATAGAAACACAAATATTTTCCCACACAAAACAATAATGTTAATTGTTTAATCTTGTAATATCAACCAGTCCTTCAATTTTCGAGTTGCAGAGCTAAGTGATACCTTAAATTGTTCGCAACGCTCTGTTCTAGAGAGTCTATTGATCAGAGTTTCTGATTTTTTCTTAGGATAAGAATGAACACGTAAATCCAGGTGTAACTCAAGACAGGAGGACAAGGAGGATTAAACACAGCAACTCTTTGCACTAGTTATTATCACCTGTGGTCAGATGGAAAATTACTGGTGAAAGAAAGTCGAAGGAGTTTCTTCTGTCTCTTTCTCTTTGCCGGGAGAGTAAAAGCATTTCCTATTTGTTTGGCTGCCCTAAAAATTAACAGTCATCGTGATAGCAAAACACTCTCGTTAGCTTTATGCAACATTAAGCAGAAAAATGTAGATTAAGCATCAGCATAAGCAACAATTACGTACATTCACACACATTTTCATACAACCCAAAACTAAATATTCCCGTATAAATATTTCCTCTCACCTAAACCCCTTAAGGTCAGCCCACTTCTATTCCACACACTTGGTAATCAACATCAACCTTAATAAGAGGCACCACGCCCACCATCACAAGGATAGGGAAGAAAAACACACAGACGAGATGCGAATGAATCGTCCAACGGTCATTTGAGACGGGTGTCTCACTTTCCCCGAGGAGCCCGCGAGGCGCGAACATTCAAACAGCCCAGCCCAACGTCACCTCCGCCCTTCAAACCTCCCGCCCCTCTCCTCCCAATAACAACAACACCAACGGACACTGACCTCCTCCACCTAACTTCACTGACCTCTGACCTCCTCCTCAAGTGTGTAGTGACCAAGTGCCCAAGTGAATGTCATTTGACTCCCCTTCCTTCGCGTGGGGCGACGATGAGTTCCTCCAGAAACCCCAGCGGGGGAAGTGACGCGGAGAATCACGTCCCTCTCGTCCT
>JAQGAB010000822.1:0-21479 GCA_034696565.1 Isotomurus graminis | reverse complement strand
ACTAGTGAGTCTTTGACACATGAGACTTATTACGGAACTATGTAAAAGGGTATATGTGAAAGATGTGTTTCTATTTTATATGAGTAATATTGTACCTGTGTTTAATCTCTAAAGTTGAAACTTGGTGTATATTAATTGCCAAACTGTCAACAATCAGTGGCATCATTTATTCTTAATCGATTAACTTCTTGAAGTTTTTCCAAGATTTGCTGGCTCCCTTGGAACAAAACTGGTGAAGTGAAGTACGTGTATTCATAAATTAATCAGTCTGTAAAGTTTGAACTAACTCCAATAAGACTTTGATAGTATCGAAATTGTAGACTATCTATTCAAATTCACATGTTTATTAAAACGTCTTAGGCAACAGTCTGATGTGCACAAATAATTTGATTAATTGACAAATTGTGTAATGAAATAATTACAATGCTGGGTAGACCGATGCGCCAGAAATCTAACGATTCAAGTTCCAAACCTAATATTAGTTCAGTGACAAGTAACTGGGGATAATAGGCAATCAGAACAAAATTACCATACAACGAAATCCACAAACGGCCTGCGCACATATCAGAACAAGAATGAGTGAAATCAGTCCTTGTGTCATTCCACAAAGTGCCATCATTCCAGCCATGTAGGTGACAATCAAGTCTCCAACTCCAAAACCTTTTCATTATTTTGTGTGTTCAATTTGGCTTACATTGAGGAAACATTCTCTACTTTTTAATTTTGATGTTTGACATTCAGTCCTATTGATTGCTTCATACCTGTTTTGAAATTATACGTACAGTCAGGCAATGGAGACTGTTGCAGACATGATCCAAAATAGGCTACAATGTAATACGCTACCACAACCATTGGCACACATATAACTAGTTGAACCATATGAAGAATGAATATCGCCACAGAGCTGTCGAATCAAATAAAACATTTAATTAGTAACTCGCATATAACCAACTATGTTCTCAATTGATGTTGAGTGCATATGCAACATTCGACATTGTTAGATAAGCTGAAGCACGATCTTTTGATGTAACAAGCTTGCAAACATAAACGTACTTTGCAAACAACCGTGTGTAACATTCTTTGGCACTTCTACAAAAGTAGTTTAATATTAAGGCACATCTACCTTTGGGACGAAGGCTTCCATCCACAATAGACCGTGACAATTCCAGTTACAACATAAAAAAGAGCTCCCCAAATCCCAACGCCAATTTTTATTCCATCGTTGTTTGCAAGTGCCAGCATGGTTGTCTAAATCAGTGAGGTACATTATTAAAAGTCATGTCAAGTATTAGTTGAAACAAGGATAGGATGAGGAATAGTGAGGATGATCACAGGATGGATGGGATGAGGAATAGTGAGGATGATCACAGGATGGATGGGATGAGGAAGGATATCATGATGGAATAAGGTGTACTGCATTTGATGTAGAAAGGCAGAACAGCATGAAATAAGGAAGCACGATGGAAGTCCATGAGAGCTAAGGTTTGGGTAATTTGAATGCAGGAAATGTCATCGTGTAAACATATTAGATACACCTGAGAGCAAAATATAATTATGGCGAGGATGACACCAGTCACACCACAGTACTTGATAATGAGGATATCCGTTGAGGCAAGCGTCAAATCAGGAGGTGGTGATGCCAAAGCTGGGTCTCTTGATGATGACTTTGTTTCCTGTGGATATGGCCCACCAGTAACCTCATCATCATTACCACCTCCACCACCTTCCTCGCTCCCTACTCCATACAATCCACCAGCAGTACTGCTCATCGATCGGTGATCATAATTGTTCTAGAGAGAGAGAAAGTGAGAGAGACGAGAGAGAGTTATTGCACACACGGATCAAAATCTTTTCTTCCCCACCCGTCACTATTCTCGCCAAAGAAAAAAGAGATTCCTAACTTTCAATGAAACTGCTTCATGTGTGCATGAGAGATAATTACTTTCTACTTTTCTATCCTTGTGGCAATTCTACTTTCACTCTTATTTACTCTGCTTTCACCATTATTGCCCTAGCACACACATTAACCTCGCGGTTTCCTTCTGCCATTTTCTGGGCCTCTTTAATTTATATATTTCGTACTATTTGTCTCCCTACTGCTGATCTCCCAGTAAAAAACTTAACTGCACTTTTCAACAAATAAGTTCTTCCGATTAGCAGAAGTATTAGTTTGTGTAAATACATATATAAGACTCATCTGAATTTCTATTGTTAGAAAATATATAGCCTTCTTAAGAATTGATGAGAGAGAGAGTGCAAAGGAATTTTAAATTATAAGATGGTTTCCAATAAAAGCTCCATCGCCTATCTTTCTCTACTTTTCCTCTCGACTAATCTGGAGAATGAAGCTACACAAAATAGTAATAGATTGTCCTCATGGTGGTAATGTGGTAAATAATCGGTGGTGTTCTAGATTTCTTTCTTCCAAGAAAGATGCAGTAGAGCAAATCTTACTTCCTTTGGTTTGCCCCCGTATGCAAGGAAGTAGCAATTGTAGGCATTATAGGCATTCAACACCAATTCTGCGATACTGGCAAAAACCATTATGAGATTTGTCGTCATGATGGTTATTGATGACCCAACCATTGCTTGTCCTGGAAAGTAATAATATTGAACACACTTTAATGGAATTCCCAGTGAGTAACTTAAAGCTGCTGTACAAGCATTTCCCAGTCCATTCTACACCAACTCTCACATCCTTCCTCTTTCGACTATAATACCCTTAGTCTGCAACCACCCAAACCATCATCAACCATTTACTTTACAACAGGAAAAGATTCAACAATGCAATGCAAACCGACTTTACGGCAACACGTAGAAAAGCATGAACAACAGGGTTCGGCGGGCACCGGATGGAAATCACATTCAAGATTTCACTATACGCCTTTAAGCCAAATCTCCCTTCGTGCTTACATCACACTTGCAGCTTCTCTTCACCAAGCAAAATTTACCAATCTATTGAGAATGCTTAAGCTCTTCAACTTGCTTTTCCTCGATTTTCTCCCTATTTATGCATCCACGAGCATTTATATTGGTTTCAATTTTAACTTCAATTTCACTTCATCTGCACACTAATTCGAATTTTACGGTTCAATATAAGATTATGCTTCAGTCCCAAGCTGTTGTACTTGAACATTAGAAAATTGACATTTTCACATACCTGTTATCAGCTAAAAACTCAAGAGTTAAAAACTACAAGTAGAACACCGCATTACGGGCGTACAGAACCAGGCAATAGTATTATTTTCCAGTTGCTCCCGAATATTGTGGTTGTAAAATGATACTGGTCTATATCGGATAACCAAGAGGAGATGATTTTAAGTGACAAATCAATTTTGCAAGAGTAACCTGCAATGTTTTAGTCTTCTCGCACTCTCTCCTTTTCATGTTAACTTTCGTATCGATCCTCATTCTACTTTTACTCTTCCACTACTGTCTTGCAATTATAGCTTACCCTGGCATGCCATTGCCTAAATTAAGTCCATTAAGTGATGAATTCAGCAAAGCCTCCTACGAATCGATACTACTTGTTAGTGATATGCACAAAATGTAGATAGCGAGGCAAATTATTACCATTAATACCAGAAGAGTTTCAGATGGTTTAGATTTTGTTAAGGAGAATGAAACTTGAGTACCTACACACTATTCTCCGGTTAGCTAGCTGTAGAGAGACTTTTGCTTGTGTCATGCTACGTGATATTATCCAATTAAGCACTACGCTTCACTTACAAAAACTGCCGGCTGGACAAACAAATGCCTCTTTGGGTGCGGTTTAAATTTTTAAAGGTTAGCTTCTACCCTATTCCCGTGTATTAAGTAAATTTCAGGTATAGTAAGCACAAATACAGATAGAACAGGCTAAAGCTGCATACCGTCCTCGTCTGGATTCCATTTGAATTGGTAAACTCCTAAAAGAATGCTACATGCTGTAAGTAATGGGATAGTCATTGTAGCAGCGATTATCTGGAGGACAAGCACTGCCAGTAGTCTGCGTGAACAATTTGCAATGAATTAGTAACTGAATCGAGTTATCTAGTAAGGCTAGAGGTTTACAATAGTATGTGAATTCTCTTCACCAGGTAACTTCCTGTCTTATTACCCGTTGAAAGTGCACCTCACAGACCAAAACAAAGCCAGCCCAGCAGCCATGAAAAAGAACCATGATGTCCAGATCCCTGTAAGGCTCCTTGAGGCAAACTCATATGATGCTGCTACTGCAATAGACTGTAGAATGAATAGGTGAGAGAGGTCATCGTGATTATTTAGAAGTCTCACGCCAGATTGTCTGAGCGATTATCATCATCAGCAATGATGTGAGGACAGCATCTCAAAACGTACGAATTGCATGAGATTCTTATAATTACCTGACTCAACACAATGACCACGGACACTACGATCTCCGCCACTGCAGCAATTTGTATGATTTTTATTTGAGCGTTGACTGTGATTACTTTCACTTTCCTTGCATGATCTTCACTTGAAGCCATTGAAACGAGTTCTGTAGAAACTTCGAAATGTCGGACAAAAATTTTAAGACACAATGTTACTCTTGACACTCATGTTTACTTAGAATGTGTCACTTCTCCAAAGATTTCCAAACTTTTCTGAGATGTTCTAAATGTTTATGAGATGTGGCCGGATGGGACCACTTGATCCCCAACACATGTCTTGTAATCTTTACCAACCCCCGTAGAAGTCTAGAGTTTTTGTGACAATACTGTGAAGTTTTCTCCCATCAATGTTTACAATTGATACCGGTGTCCGCAAGAAAGTCGAGAATGTCAAGTAGTTCATCTGCGTATTGATCAAAAACTGAACTTTAGTAAAGTAGGAGTCCTTTAGCCGATTGAAGAAGCAATCCCAGTAGTTTAGAACGATGGGCATGTGCTGTGTCTGCACAATTGATAGATAACAATCCACACAACTTTTGAATAATTTCGATTTATTGACTTTCTCTGGTATCCCCTCCTTTCTACTTTCTCCGTCTGTTGCACATTAACTATTTACACTCCAGTCATTTCTCCTTTTTGCTGAAAAAGGGCAATTACTAGGCGCGTAACAGTTTTAAGAAGCAAGAAATGAGGGATTCCCAGATACCTCCTTTTGTTTCCCAAGTGTAAAGAAGGTCGTTTTTAAAATAAAAAATTTACGTTTATGGTGTTTTGCCAGTTCCTATAATATTTCGTGACATGATTAGAAACCTTGAGTCAGCATATCCATTATTTACATCAAACATGCAAACCAATTAATCCTTATTAAATGTATACGATACACTCGTTTGTAAGTACTAATTGAAACCAAAGCGTTAAATTATCTGAAAAGAAAATTTATGAGTACTAAAATATATGAAACAGATATCGACAAGTTGCTTGATTTGTTTACTTCCAATATACGTGCATTTTCGGAGACACTGAAACATTCAGCTTTGAATGAATCGCCCTTTATACATTTTCCATTCCATCTTATACGATCCACATGACTCCACACTTATATGCCTACATTGTCTTACCAACATAACTTTCACATTACTCGTGTCAGTCTGTGAGAACAGGATGATGTGATGTGTATAGCCGAGGGCAAAGTGAAAACTGAGTTGTAGAGGAGATATCACATCACCCGTGTATTCTGCAGGTATATTAAGTCACTAGTGTGCTATAATAAACGGAGAAAGTACGTTATAGACGAGGGGACGTAGAAAAACCTGGCTGGGAAAAGGAGTTCACCAGTGTCTCATATTTTATGAGGAACAATCAATCTTATCCATTTCAACTTACAAAGGCAGAGGACTGTAGTAAAGAAGCCTTGTTGGGAATGAACGAATGCGCTACACTGTTGAACATCCATAAACTTTCTTCATTGTAGGCGTAGTAGACACTGAATGACGAGATCTTTATACCAGAAAAACTGCGGGTCATTTGGACAAGTTATAGGGCATTGGTCATATGTGAGTATAGATTGTGGATGTGACGCTAATCCTGTCTTTGGCTGAGGAATTTTTTAAGACTAGCCAATCTTCTTTCCTCTACTTGCAACTTGTCTATCTATATATAGGTGTATACAGACAACAGACAGATAAGTGCTGCTTTCTTATTACCCCTTATAGAACTTAGGTGACTACCGGAGTATTCCACGTGTCTAGTGAGGAAGCAAGAACCAAAAGACTCTCTTCATTGCCACCACCACAAAAGAAACACCAAGCAAACTTTCCCTTTATGTTTTCGTGTCCGCTGGCTGGCTTTCACTTCATGATGATGACTTTTCTCATATCTTGCTTAGCGTCTGTTGTAATCCAACTGTGTGACTGAAATTGAACGAAAAATTCTGACCTGAATGCAAATTAGAGTCTTCATTCTGTCAAATTGTAATATCCTATGGCAGTTTCGAATTCGTTCGACTATACTTCTCACGACTTCAGCAATGGAAGGTTTGCCTTCCTTGAATCCTATCACTCCCGTCTGTCTCTAAACCAACCACACCAACATCAACATCATGACCAGTATTTTCTCCGAGTACTTGGATTTCACAACACGATTCCAACAGCATACAAACTCCTCAAACCTGTCCTTTCTTTATGATGACTACGTGATGTCAATACACGAGTCGTCGGGTGTGAAAAACTCCATGGGATGATAGTTTATGTAACTTCCTACAGATGCCCAAAAGAAAATCAGAGAACTTTAATTACTAGCCTTCTTGTTCATTTTGGTGCTTCAACGATGATCTTTCTTTTGTCATCGCTTCTATCATTTGAGGAATATAATTAGCTCTAAGTCTCGATGTTCACTATGCATAGCAATAAATGGGAACTACCTATACAAGGCATATATTATACCAACTCCTACATAAAAAAATACTGGGCCTTTCATTAGTCCTATACTTTGATGAAATGAGAGCAAAAGTTGAAAACAGCATTATTAGAAACTCATTAGTGAGTAAAGTCAAGTGTTGATAATGAAATGTACGAACTCATTTTTGTTTTCACCTTTTCCCTCCTTATATACCTATGTTAAACTACATCAGATGAATGTTATTAAAACCGATTTCTCGGAGATACCAAATTAAACTGACTCTAGTCTTCACTGTACACTGTAAACCGTGAGTAACTTCTTTCCTGATGATGAGTTATTATAGGGCCAGTCCAAACTCCCCGAAAACGAAAACTTCTCATATAATTGGAAGAGATTCTACGTTCGATCGAACTGCTCCTCCGACTGACAGTTTCACTACAGGGGAATAATATGATCATGTCGTAAAACTTTCGGGATCTCTCAAGTCTCAAGATCTGATCATAGAGAGTCACGATTGAATGAGCTAATAATTGTATGAGACCTCTTCTAATAGAAGTGAATTCTCATTTTCTCCCACGGGGATTACAATAATATTTTGTTGATATGAAATGCCTGAAAAACTGCACTAATTCAAATACCTCGTTTAATATAGGAAACCCAAAGCATGAATGACTTAATACAAATATGTAAGTCACAGGCAGAGTTATCAATGTTATGTAATAAACTAAAATAAGAAAGGGTTGACACAACCAAGTATGATGTAATGTGATCAACAGTCTCTGTTGTTGAGCAAAGGTTGAAAGAAAAACCATCAAAGAGATTGGACATGGCTATATAGAAACGTGTAAAACACACAAGTTTTGATGTTCCTGTGTACTCGAAACTAATAAGCAGACAACACAGTGAGAGGAGCGATATTGAATGAAACTTATGAAACAGACGATAGCCAATCCATGCAAGGAGAGGAAATGTAAAAGAGAAATTACATAAAGGAAGGATATGAAATGAAGAAGACTCTAGCTGGATGAGAGAGATTTAATAACATGAAAACAGGGGAAACGGGGAAGCACTACATGCAGACCAAGGGTTGGTATTAAAGGACGAGCAAGTCATGGTCTTGCTCTCTGCTGTTTGAGCCCATAACAAACGATTAATGTAATGGATATGGGAAGCGGAAATCAAAAGGCAAGGCAGCAAGCTATAATCGAATAACACCCATCAGTGGAAATTGGCTCTTCGGTTCAGTTGTAATGAGTGCTTGGAGAGTATCCATAGCTTCACAGAGTGGATCTATTCAACTCAACCTGTCACCGCACTGCCACCATCACCATATCGACCATCCCCACACTCTCTCATGTTTGAGGTGATACATAACTTGCTGCCCTTGTTGCTTTGACTCCCAAAAACCAAACCTCTTTCTTGTCTTATTATTACTTTCTCTCTCTATCCTCTATTGCGGTCATTTTCCAAAACAATAGGCGTTAGTTTGGGAGAAATTGAGGTAAACTCCACAGAGTAACGATCCTTTTCTTCTATTCTTCAAACGCATAGACCCCCACGTTCACATCTCATGAATAGCCACTTGTATTGAAAATATCTTCCGTTCCTTTCTCCTCATCCAAACCCTTCTCATCATCATTGCTTCATGGTTTACACCCTTTATGCTTTCCTGTGGTTTGACATCACAAAACATGCTTTATTCCGTCATGTTATTCAACGCTCTTTTAAGTATAGCAAGACAGTTGTAATTTTATATGATTATTAGTGAAGATTAGACACCGTTTGCATTCAAATATTTATATACACAGATTTCTACAATTTACAATAATTCCACTCGCCTTTTGATTCATTATCAACTGGAGCAGCTTGTTTTACTAATAAAATCACATTCATTTAACCAGTTAGTGATTCTCTACTCAGATTTTTGATTGGCCACACTTATTTTATTCAATTAGTGTTTCCTGGCTCCAGCTCTAGTTATTTTTCCCATTGCGCTCGCAAGCTGAATCATGCATTGTACAACTAGTGACTAGAACAACGCAACAGGTACACATTTCTGGTGTGTATTTCTCTTTCCCCTTCTCAAATAAAATATTTTCCCCTTGTGGTGTTTTGAAATACACATCCAACATTGAAACCAAGTGTATATCATACCAAGGGAAACACCTTCGTATACCTAATTCAATTGAAACCTTTATACATACTCAATACTCAACAATCATTTAATAATAGATCATGTATACCTATATAGCATTAGGGCGATGAAAAGTATTGACTTATTGATTATTCATTGTCTCACATGTGTACTCGTGATATTGTACCTCCCCAGACAAGACTGTTAAATTATATGATTACAAATCGATTATTGGGGTAAAACAAACAAGAAGCTCATCGTACATATCTTATTAAATAAAACCAATAATTTAATTTGTAGTTCATACTTTTTTGACTGCCAGATAATGTTTTCTTGCTTTGAAATTGAATTAAATTTTGTGTTAGAATTTATCCCTCCGCTTCCTATTCAGTATGTCTCATCACATTCATTAGAAATTTAATCCCAGCAAAAAGATTGTGCATAACACAATTAACCCAATTTATTGATATTACACACTTCCAATAGGATCGTTATTTCATAATATAATAATAATATGCCATTTAACATAAAAGCACGTGCAAATTGCAAGCCAACAAGCATGTTGAAGAGAATTAAGTTCAAAAAGGAAAATGACTGTCTATAGGCACCTCAATACCCGTACTACATTCGCCTTGACTTCAAATAGCCAAAGTATCGAAGGGTATATTTTAAGATACGCAAATATATGACAGTTTTTGCACTATTATTTACGATAATAATAGTTGAGCACTTTCGACTAAAGCTTGGTGGAAGTAAGTAGTCTGTGTGAGCCAGGCATGATACCAAAGGATAATATTGTGCAGTAGAAATGGAATATTTGAAGCAGTAGAAATGATGGCACAAAGGTGCTTTCTTCATTCGTGCCACTTGATAGCAAATTCAAGAAGAAGCACAAGACTGTTGGGCTGCTTACTTTGGTGCTTTGGAGCTTTCTCCACTCCCTGTTTCTTCATAAGAACCCCAAGATATTGATTGGATTCTCTTTATTCAAGCAAGACAGAATGTTCTCGGGTTGCTTTCCCTATATTATTATTGAAGTGGCTTTGAGTAAACATGCCAAGAGCTGCTTCTGCTACTGTTCTCAGTTCTCAGTAGTATAACTGAGACTATAGGAGCATTCTAGCTGAAAATGCTCTTCAGACAGTTCAGTCTCTAGTAATGTAATGTACTCAAGCTCCGTGAGTTGTGCTTCCGTAATAAACTAAACGGCTTTATTTTATTCGTTCCATTACTCCCGGAATGGCTGTCATGCTCTCCCTGGATTTCCGCTCGGTATCTAATCAAACTTTCTTCGTAATAATGATTTCTATTGCACGTATGTCTTCTCCCTACCAAATGTATATACGGCCTCCCACTTTTAGTCAAAGCCGAAGAATGACATTCCTTCTCCAATAATTTGAACAATTCTTGATTATTCACCTTCCAATGCTACCAATTCTGCGAAGTAGTATAATGAAAGCAGGTAATACAAACTTCATTATTACAGATAGGCAATAACACGATGAAGTATTTCATCTATCGAATAATAATCACTAGTTTCCGTTCTTATTGAAAAGGCAAGGTGGCTAGCAACTCTAAGCTTTCTTTTCTCCCTTTGCAATGCCTTTAACCCACTCAGATATGCACGAGTGATGAAGGTATGCGACCATGTGAATTCAAAACTCCTGTGAGTCGATAGAGGATGGAATTCATGTCAACATAAGGGTAATATAATTTCACACCACTTCCCATTTGAGCAAGGCAGGCGAGGATTTACCCGTGCAAACACAAAGTTTGACGGAAAGCTACAGGTTCTAAAAATATTGATCAGACGCAACCAAGCACTTGCGTCAGATATGCAACATAAAATCTAATCGTACTATACCAGAGAAGCTTTCGTGGCTGACTAAATGGACCAGTAGTGTAACAGTGAACTTAGGGGAGAGAGATTGGGCTGATTATGAGGATGTAGATTATTGCAGATACCACTTGGGAACCCTTTCTCTACTACGAAAACTTCCTAGATGATCATTAATTGTGAGCTTACAGACACCACCGGATGGTTTTAAGAAATAGTCCGCAACAACCCAACTCTAACCTGTACAATTAACCTTCTAGCGAATTAATTAAAAACTATGTTATTGTGCTGCACAATGAGATTTAATTACTCTTTGATTTGAGCTGACAAATACACAGAAACACTTTCATTAGGAGTTATTTAATCTCTACTTCAACTACTTCAAGTTCAAGAATTTCTACACGACTTTTTGTAAGCGAGCCCGTTTCCTTTCACGAAAAGCTCAATGCTCAAGTTGGAAACAAAGCTAATCTTAAACGTAAAACTGTTAGCCCCTCAAGTACTCTGCGTACTTCTAACTACGCCTATGATTATTCCAAAACTCGGGCTGTATATTATTAAAGTTCGTATCGCTTAGCTGCTGAGCTTGAAAGTTCATCGGAATGGGTAGAGTTGTTGAAAGTTCAAATTAAAAAAATCATCATTTGGGGCATAAACTTCTGTCCTTGTAGGCACTGCAGATGAAGACAGCGACGAACCCAAAGCAAAGCAATGTTAGGAAAAAAGAAGAAACAAAAGGATATGTCAGTCAAGGCTTATGCCACCTGTAAATTGAATAAACTTTAGTGGAGTAAAGACATAAAGTAAGGTTTAACGCTAGCTCATTTCATTCGTGTCTCCTGCTTTTCTCTCCAAACGGTCATGTAAGTATGTCGAGAGGGCGTCGAAGAATCCTAAGAATCTGAGTTCTGACATCTTAGGGTACATACCAGGGCAATTACTTCCTAAGTTATAGGACTAGACCAAACTGTAGACGACACGACATGGGCTCCTCCAGTGTTGAATGATTTGAATGAAGGTAGATAAGGAGCATGAGTGCACAAGTTAACCTTAAAAGAGGCAGATGAGAGAGTTAGTTTGGTTGAAGATGTCGACAAAGTAAACTACATTCATATTTTTACTCAAATAGAAAAACCACACACAATAATATGAAGAACTCTTCACATCTTTTACTTTCGCCTTGTATGAATTATGCTTCTCTACTGTATTCCCTTCCTGCTCAGTGAATCTCACCACTGAAACCTAGGGAAGCACAGCAAACGAAGTGTTTAAGCAGACAAGAAACAACACTCACAGATCACACATGAAAGCATACATGTTTAGTATTAGGAATAGGAAAAAGTTTTGCCATCTTTAGAGCGTAAAATGAGAAGAAGAGACGCGATTCAACCGAGCTCCGTAAACCATGGCTTGCAGAATAAGCTGAAAAGTATGGAAAAGAGGCTTAGTAGTGGTAACGGGTAACCTGGTAGATAAGCGATTTCAATGAAATGATAAACGCATGCGTTTCATCTTGTAGGTAGATATCCAGCCAATCCTTATTCCTACCCTGACTCCGAATTTTTCATCTGATTCTCTTACTCATGTAGGGTCTTCGCTCAGACCAAGCTGAGAGCCGAAAGACTGTTTATTGAGACTTCTTCCTACGAAGAGAAAAGCCTCAGTTTGCACTTATTTAGTTGTAGGAGTTTCGTCTTTGATAGTTGTTGTGTAAAGTAGGAGCTTCCAGACCACAGTCAGTAGGAAATAGCAAGCTATGAGGGACAGCAGTTGTGAGCAGGTAGGCTAGTAACTCTGACAATGTAAGAAAGAAAGAGAAATCAGCTTTCTGAGTACAAGAACGGTCGACTCCTCTGTCTCAGACAGTACAGTACTCGCAATAGTAGAAGTGTTGCTGCTACTACCACAAACGAAAGGCTGGAAAGAAAAAGGACTTTTACTTCCTCTGATGCTTTCTTCGTCATCTCAGATCACTCATCTTCAGATTCAGGTATCCAGAATTCCCACAAAGTAAACTTGCACATAAATATTATATCCTTCTCGTCGTTCTTCAAAGTTCTTGGGGCATTCAGACTCGTCAGCTATTTCGTTACACACACTACGGACTCGAAGGTACCAAAGCCAAAAAGAGTTAAAGAATTTCATTTTATCATCCATCCACCCACCACTTACATAGAATCACTACCACGAGCCCTAGTCTAGTTTGTTCGGGCTTAAACGGAAACTGTGGTGGTGGATTTTGCTTCCAGCTCTTCCCTTTCCTTCCTTCACAAATTCTAGCCAATATACCCGTACACATTGCATCTCATCTCTTCAAGTCTCAACTCTCATGTCCACCACTCTTAACCTAACCTCTCTCTGAGTATATTACATTAGTTTGTGTATATCGGATGATCTATTGGCTTCCTTGCCCTCACCCGAGAGAAAATAGTTCACAACATTATTCCATTTCCCATCCAGTCTGTCATCCAACTCAACCAGACTGACTGGAGTTGCCAAGCCAAACCAGTTTGTGTCAGAGTCGTGGTGCTCACTTCCACCTTCCTTTCTCTCCTGTCTCATTTCTTCCTCGGTGAAACTCCCCTGGAATGTTGTTCACATTTTCATCCAGATTTGATTGAAGTGAATTATTATTTTTATTACCATTATTCTTAATACACTGTCTTCCATACTTCCATCCATTCCTTCAATTGTGTTCGTAGTTAGTAGTTCGTAGTTCCTTTGTACTTTCCCCTATCGATACGCTCTAAACTCACTAAGCCAGAGAAGGTTCCGTGAGTAATATGAATTTCGGGGAAACTGATACATTCTTCTTTGGAGAACCCAGACCTTTTAGCATTATTAGATTACTCCCTCAGTTCACAAATCAAGTTTCTCATTGTGTACATCTTCTTACCGTTCACTTCTTCGATTCAGGCTTTCCTGTATTGAAGCTTACAAGATTATTTCTTTTAGTTCCAAGAATCGTTCAATTCTCAATCTACTGTACGGTAGAAGAGGCACTAAGGAAAGAACGACCGATTCGGATTCTATTCTAAACTATGCCCATATTCGATCCATATATATTTCTATTGTTCTACGTATGGAGAGAGGTTAGGAGTGTGTGATTTGGAAGTTGAGCTAAAAGTGTGTGATTTTATTTTTTTACAGGGATTGAACCCATTTAAGGAAACTGCATGAAGATACAGCTCCAGACTAGACAAGAGACACACAGGCGAGGGACGAGGCAAAAAACGGAATTTTCGAAAGAGGTTATGGATACACTTCTCCTACCGTTGGCAATTTATCCTGTCTTAAGTACTCTAGTTTTTCTTGAGTAATTCACTTATCTGTATTTCCCTTATCTTTTCCTATACTTTCCTCTGAAGCATCCATGCTGAAAGACCAAAGACCCAACCCAAGGGAGATCAAGGTAAGTTTCTTTTTTATCGAATCGTACTACATCTCTTCTTGTAATCTTGTGCTTTATTGGAAACCAGTATCATGTTTAACCTTGGCATCTTCTATCCAAGCGACAAGCTATTCCCAGTCTGCCTATTAAAGTATTTTAATGTCCGTTGGTGGCCTGCATATGTATGAGTTTTACTGCAGGGGAAGGTGGTAGGACGAAGTCATTTGCAGATTAAAATAACAAGACCATACGAATCTTAAGTAATTAAAACGTACGTTTGAAAGTTTCTTCGGCTTATAGAGACTCTTTTTAAGTAACAGAGCATTATAGAGAACACTATAGTTAGTTTCTGAAAATTCCATAGCTCTAAACTAAAAATAACGTTAGAAAAGAAAAATCAATTCAACAAACCCTGCAAAGATCTCTTTTCTATAATGTTCATTTCCATTTTGAGGATCATTTTTCCTGTAGGTACCTTAATCAGCGGACTTCATTTTAAGTAAACAATGAGTTTTTGTTAGTTCAAGAACAGCCTCTGCCTTTCAATCCCTCGGCAAAGTCTACTTTCTCTTTCTTTCCATTCTTTCTCCCTTCCTGAACTCTGTTGGCTTCTTCTTGCTTACCTCACAACTTTCTGCATGAATTTTCCTTCTTCTACCCAAAGAAGCATATTATATTGAGACTTTTCTCAATCTAAACTGGCTGGAGAGCGACAGGAAATGAGAGAAATGGAGTGTATCTCATGAACCTACTATACAGCAGGACCCAAAGAAATACTGCATAAAGTCTTATTGGAGATTTATAGTACATGCAAAGTCATAAATGGATCTACATTTACTTTCATCTGAATGCAAACAAATATCAGATTTCCAATACGAATATTCCAAACATTGAACTCTAGAGTTACAGTTGTACGTTGCACTTCAGGTATATGATAAATATGCTGGGTGAGCCAGTTAAATATCAGTTGCAGCTAGAAATATTTGAATCTACGGCTAGTAATCCATAGTACAGGGTGGGCCACCTTGATTAGAACAAACCTCCATAAGCTGCCATGTTAACTGTTCTAATCGAGGTGGCCCACCTTGTATATTGACCGTGGTTTCACTAACTATGCACGCGCTTTGACAGTAGTATAGCACCTACTTTTATGGAATCACCTTCGCAACAATAGAAATACACGGTGTGTTAATTATTTATACAAGGCTTTACAACGTTTAATCATGGCAGGGCAGAAGATTATCAGAGGACGTTAAAGGTTATAATATTACAATCAACAATGGAAATCACTGATTTCAAATCAGTCCTTCAAAGCCAACCAATGTTCGTTCTGAACGATTTAGTTACTCGTTTTATTCTGATATCGACTTTGAGACTCTGTATATTCAAAAATTATTTTGCTCAAGAGATTAAAATAAAAGGAATACAAGACAAGTGGATATCCCAAAGCGATTGAAATATTACACTTCTACTGCTTTAAGGTATTTTCGCCTGTTTAAATATTCGTTCTTAGACAGGCTCAACATCACATACTCATGTATCGCGTAAAATTAAATTATTTTTCGTAAGTTATTTTCTCAAACAGTTCCTTGGCTCTACCAGTCCTTATTTTAAAGTCGTGTCATAGCAAACTTCCATTCATTGAAACTAGTAATGAAATGCACACCACTTGGTGTTATTTCACAAAATTCTTTACTGAACATGAAAGTAGTTTCCAAGCTAAATTGTGAACTGTACCTTAATTCTTTTTTTTAAAAATTCCAAAAGCGACGTGTGCTTGTAGTTTAAATTTGCCCAAAATCCATCTATTTGTCTGATCGTGAGCACGAATGTAAAACAAATTATACAATTAATAATACCAGAAAACCGTAAGAAGTTCGAAAGGGTATATGCCTTTTGTCTCCCAAATCCCAGTAGATGCTTTTGCTTCATGCAATAGAAGCAGTACATAAGGCTCTTTAATGTCTGAAAGGACAGCAGGAGACTCGACCGAAATGAGGATTTCTGTTATTTGCTGAGTTTCATTGTAAAGAAAAGGACTTTCCCTCAACATCTCTGTATGTGTACTTTCTCCAAGTTCCTCATTACAAAACACTACCACTCGTAGAATTCACTCCCTTCCAACAAGATTGAGACAAATGAGACAATTTAGAACGTGAAGTCTCTTAACTCCAACTGAGGATTGTCTAAAGGGAGTGAAATTGTTTTTGTCCAGTGAAACCTGTAATCATTGCCTGCTCTAAAGGAAACTATATACAGTCATTGTTGAGCATTTCACTTTCTCAACAACATTTTCAGCATGGTCGTATCGTATATGTCTCTGACAACAAATTAAGTGCTGTAGTACATTTCATCCTCACTTTCTTCGTGTTGAGCAAAATGAAACAGACAGTCTGTGGAGCGATAGAAAATATGATTTTCTAAGTTTATACGAGTATAGTAATTTGGTACATGTGCAGGATATTCCATAGTAAGTAATACGACAGTGAAGTTGTTACTTTCCAACCAAAGAGCTTTCGGAAAGAGTATATAGAGACTCAATCCACTTCTCAACAAAAGCGAATTACATCAATACAAGGTTAGAGATGATCCTGTTATAGAGGTAGATAATACAATTCCATGAAACTAAAGTGTTGTTCCGATTTAAGAAGAAAGAAGGAGCTAGGGATTGGGATCGGATGAAAGACAAAGTTTTGATCCTTTGGGAGTGATATTGTAATTTCGGAACAGTCTGTAATAAGAGAAAAGTGAAAACTTTATCGTTCATTTCATTGAGTTGCTTAATCACTGGAACAAGGAAGAGGAATACAGGCTGTGGCTTAAACAACTTGGTTTGCTAATGCAAAAGGGTGCTCGATTGCTGCCTTCAACAAGACTTCACTACACTTTATTGCGTACCTAGCAGTCAGGCAGGGTTGAGGAGCGAGTGAAAGGGAGTCGGAAAGGTTTAGTCTCTCAAAGTAGTTATCAAGTGGCATTAGGGACTTCACCGTACCTTTTTCCAGCCGACACAACTAATGCTTTCATAATGGGATAATTTCGTTATGCTCACTTATTGTTATCAGAAAATGGATGACGTAGCCGAGGCTAAACTCAAATGAACTTGTTCAGCCTGCTAGTCCACCGTTGTAATGGCTCGCTCACCCCTTTATCTCCACGTACAACATTATTATTGTTCTTTCCTGTAGCTTCTCTAATTGGATCCTTTACTTTCTTGTTAATAATCCCACAAAACAAGAGCTGCATCGAAGGAGTTTGCTCCTACCGATAGTATGCTGAAACCACTACAATTACTTTTCGTTATTAATTTCTCTCTCCCCAGGTACTTATCACATATATCAGACAGCTAGTGAGTACACATACCTTTACTATTTGAAAAATTACTGCCTTTTTGTACAAAAATATTTCTATTCCGAAGATATAACCTTCACTAAAAGAACTCTCCGCACATCACCACTTTCACCACTACGAATAGTGGTCTAATAATGCTCTACACGCAACTGAAATATCCGACGAATTTGAGTGAAGCTGAGAGAGAATGGAGTCATTTCTTTTACTCAATACTAAAACATTGCATCTCTGGAGAATTAGGAGATTCTTATACTTCAAGTTACACGGAATGCCATTCTATTGAGAGATTTATCCACACACACCAGAGCCCAGTTATATTTTCGAGACTTCCGTTTAAGTGTAATCCACTATCCTCAATTCCCGCTGGAGAAAGAGCCGATTGTGTGCTAAGAAGAAAAATAAGACTGGTGGCTTTCATAGCGTAACTAGCCATGCATGATTGATAAGCAGTAACTTATTTTTGTTGCTTTCCAAGTCTAACCAGGAGTCAAGTTGAATCTTGGATTTTAATTACTTCTATCTCAAATTTCAAAGGAACAGCATTCCTCAGGCTTCAGATACTCACGTTGTTAGTTGGTTTAGCCCATCTGGATGATTACTCATGAAGTTTCATTTAACTTTCTACACGCAAGTTACAGCCAACCTTTGGCGTTTTGTACAATAATCACACCAAGCCCTACACAGTTCATATTAATCAAGAAGCCAGAAGATACATTTACATTTGTCTTGGCGAAAGTGGTGGACACGCTGCATTAAATTTAAGGACTTTCGTCAGCGTGGATGTAAAGCAATTACAAACTTTCTCTCTTTAGTCTTCTTCGAGCCTCAGCTATAATTTGTCCTTTCTTTCCATCCCCTTGTTCAATGTGTTGAGTTCAGACCAGACGGATTCTATTATGTGATGTTACATTACGGCAGAAAATTACAGACATGACAAGCAGTAAAATGATAACGGACAAGCTGCAACTCCATATTAAAGAAAGTTTCGTCACCAGAAAGAACAGAGTGAGGAGTTTCAACCGAGAAAGTCGTAGGTGAATAAAATCGGTTGTTGGGTGGGGAAAAAGAGTTAGATTTAGCTCATACATTCATGTTCGTAAGCTTGAAGAAGTGAAATTGATTTGTGCTTAGAAGAAGCCATCCTTCGAAAGAAAAATAATGGGAAAACTATAACAATAGTGTACTGAGAAGGAATGGGACAAGGAAAGGGGTGGGCTTCGATACTGTCGGTTGTTCGTTACTACTTTACACACAGTAAGTATTTACTCAAGAAGGGAGTTGAAGCGGCAAGTAAGCATTATATTGAAAGTGAGAGAGAAGTTCGAAACTCCGTTTCGTCTCAGTTCCAATTAAAAGTTTTATCTTCGTGAAAAGGAGTAAAATAACAAGCTGGCATTTACAATGGGTTTGGAGCAAATAATTTCTCCTAAAATTACAACTTCCAAGCTCATTTGGCATGATAAAAAAGAAAGGATTATTTTCTAAGGCTTTCTCCATTTTCTCTTGCAACAGAAACGAACAGGTGGCTGAGTTTTCTCAAGTATCTTATTAAATATTCACATTCATGTTGGAAAACTAGTCCAAGCACCACTAAGAAAAGAAAAGGCTAAAGTTCCAACACCACCTAACCAACACCCCCAGACAAGACAAGGCGAGGTTTGATGTAAATGTAATTTATTGACCGTTTTATTCCGCCTCCACTGCTGTTTCTAATATATCTGCTCCACTCACGAAAGTAATGTGAACGAGCTTCAATTCTGATAAATACCTTTGCCTTACCTACTCTACTAAACCAACATCGAAAGCTTCTTTGATAGAACTGTAACTGTTGGGTTTGGAGATCGTCCCGAATCTTAAACCAGCCCAGAATCCATCCTAACGCAGCTTTGCTTCTTCCTGAATCTGGTTTAAATCAAACTTCCTGTTTGATAAGTTACCGTATTTTATTCCCATTACAGTGCCTAACTTCATTACACACTTTCACCCGTTCCTGCTGCCAAGCTGAGCGAGTTCTTTCCCAACCTCTGTGAGTATTCCATGCCTTCCCCAATTCCCCATTGTATTCATTCCTTTGTATTCTTTCCTTGCTTCATAATTCATACATACTTTAAAGCTCCTTATCCACTTTACTACAATTTGTTCTGGTATCTCTCTCTTTCCACCGTTGTTCGCCTTATCTCCCTCGGCAAACTTGTAGGCTGTGGGTGTTTCACATACTACCAAAGTTTCACCTACTAATGTTCATCGCTCGTATTCTTGTTGGAAGACAAGAGACAAGAAAACTCCCCCTTTCAATTATTAATGACCCTTGTTTAGGTCAACCAGGGAGAGGTGGACAGCAAAAATTCATAACCCACTAGAGGTTTCCTTCCGATTCGGCTTGTCATTTGTAATTTCAGGATCAATGACGTGATACGTTTGTTGGGCAATTTTTTCTCGGCTCAGAGTCCTGGGCAGGACTTAAAAAGTTTGTTGAAGTCCCGTTCCCCTTCCCCTATTAAATTTGCAGTACAACATGTAATAAATTGGGTTTTGCTTACAGAAAGCCCAGTAATAAAGGAATCCATAAAATTAAACTCTTGTTCAAGAGAAAACAATCATTTATTCGATTAATTTATTCTGAAGTGTAGACAGGTTGAATATTTCTCAGGTGAATTCGACCCATGTGGAAAGACAAAAAAGAGTCCGTTCGTCTTCCTTTCCCTTTAATGGTGAGTTCGAACGGGGTCGAGCAACAGTATATTGGAAAACGGTTATTTCTAAGAAAGCACAGGAGCAAGTCTGCTCAAGTCTTACGAGAAATACGATAATAAGGTGTTGGTAGCCAAGTAGGTAACTTCCACTTTTCTCAAGAAACTTTTACCTGTCTGACTCTCGGTGTCCTAGCCGAAGAGGAAAGACAAGAAGCAGCTGTGTGCCGAAAAGTGCATGATTGATTAAGGCTATTCCATTCTTTTACATCCACCATCCATATATGGTGGGAACCTTGTAAGAGTGAACCACGTTATTCGGATATAATTACGTGCAGAAATGATGGAGTATTCACCTCCTATATATAGACTTTAACTGCGAGAGGTGATTAGACACCCATACTTTCTCCATACTTTCCATTCGACTATATATAGTATTGGTTCAATTTCGGTCGATTGGGTTTCTACTTCACTTTCTCTCTACTTTCCACACGGTCTAACAAATCTATGAAAGGTATCGCTCTGCCAAACAATTCGTATCCAATGCAGAAGCTGTTTTCACTTAACATTTGCCCTATCCATTTCCCTACATACTTTGTATTAAAGCCTGGTATACTACTAGAAAATAATGATTTTTTACTCTTTGTAAGAAAGAGAAAGAAGTAAAGAACTCGATTCTACTTTTAAAAGCGATGTGCCTAGTAATGTGTAACAATAAAATATACAAATCAGAGAGAAGAGAGCGTGTAACGCATGAATGGTGACTATTCAACCCTCAAAGGGATGGTAAAGAGAGAAAGTTCACACAGCCTACTTCAGTGCATACACACATAACATACAAGTAATAAGACACACACACGAAACTCAGCCTATTTCCTTTCGTATAAAGAATTGATGAATTCGAAACTTCAGACTCTCACCTTTTGTCAGTCTTGTTGAGCTCTGACTAATGTGCAAAAGTGCGCACACAAGGGCAGAGATAAAGTTCTTGGGTGACTGGAAAGTTGAAAGTGGAGGACGAACGACGACCGGGAAGCATCGCCAAGTCATTCGGTTTGTTCACATACTATGTTCGTCGTTATGAGAGAACTGTGTGAGAAAGTACCCCTTTATGATGATTTTTGAGGTAACGGTATTTGTAGAGATAGTCACCATATACAAGAGACCCATGATATTGTACATAAGCACAGACGCATATATATTTTTGCCTTATTGCAACTCCCTATGCTTTCAAGTGGAAAATGTGGAATCCTTTAAAGCTAAATTGGAACTGAATTGACTACAAGAA